>OY757190.1:80179859-80319392 GCA_963583895.1 Melanophora roralis | reverse complement strand
TATTTGAAAAAGAAGAGGATTCCAGCCTTTTGTCTCGATTCCAATGTTGTTCAGTGCTAAAAGACACTCTCGAGTTGTATCGTGTAGTTTCTTAAGATTGGCAGAGCTTGAGTTGCATAATGGTTGACTTATAATTTTCTCGACCAATGTTGTAACAAGAATGCGTTTGTTGTTGTATCGATCTTTTAACATAGTCCATGCTGACTCATAGTTGCCTTCGGTTGTTGAAAGGTGGCTCACAAATTTTTCGGCTTCCCCTGTAAGATTGGTTTTAAGATACCACATCTTTTGGACATCAGGTATCGGTTGCTGATGCACCATATGGAGAAACATGTCATAAAATTGTGCCCATTTTGCGTAATCCCCATCAAACTTGGGAATTGATATTTTAGGCAGAGGCAGTGATGGTGCCATTAATGTCTGTTGACCTGCCGAGTTAGTGCTTGATGATTGATTTGACATCATTTGTAACTTTGTCAAACCGTCAATAACCATTCCCCTTAGGTTTTCATAAGCCTCTTGATTCAGACCATTACCTAGAGGGTTTGGACATTTATCCCATACTTGGTCGTATAGATCTTCTATTTGATTCCATAATTTGTTAATAGTATCAATTCTTATGTTGTAAAACTCTTGAGACTTATCCGTCTCCAATTCTAACATTCCTGTTAAGAACCTCTGTAATGCTGACATACGAGTGGTAAATTTGCCAACTAAATTATGTGACGACACCTCTCTAGGCCCATGATGCTCGATGCTAGACCCTTCTGCTTGATCGTTGTTCACATGGTGACTTGCTTGTAAAGTTGTTTGCTTGATCTTGAGCTCTTCTTTTTTTAAGCGCGTCAATTCGGATTGAAATAGTTGACTGTATTCTTCAACCAATGACCGTATCTGCTCAAAGTAATTAGTTTTGAAGTAGTCTACTTCAGACTGATCTTCAACAATAATGCGCAATTTTTCGTCCGTCTCGTTGAATTCTGTCCACTTGTCTGAGAGACGACGTATGCGTTCGTCAAAGTAGGAACTCTTAATTTTCCTATCTGCAGAGTCCTTTTTGAAATTGCGGATGATCTGCTGGATGTTTTCGCCTAAGATACCCTGTAGGCTTATCAATGCTTCCATCGAAGTCATGTTGCCGAAAATAACGATGTAACCAAAATGCGGAAGAAACACAAGCGGCTTGTTTTGATGTCAGTGCTGATTCGCCTACTCGAAACTTGTTGATGAAGTATTGATCGTGCCTTCTTACACAATCACGTCGGGGTCACCAATGAACCGATAAGGAATTCTAGTGTAATTTAATTCAAACGTTGCGTCAGAATTAATCACTATTTTATTTTCCTTTTGTCTTTCCAGTACTTGAACTGAAAGACTGTTAGTACGAAATAAAGAGACGTGATGTGTATGAAGACTTGTAACCCAATACACTTTATTGCAAAAATTGGTCATCTTTTATACAAAATGACATAATTAATAAAATTAAAGTTTACATGAATTGACCTAAATAAAAATGCATATTGAATAGTTGCTAAAAATTAATGCATGCGTTGTAGTTTTTGTTTTCATAATAAAGTTCAATTAACTTAACTAAAAATAATGCATGCATTGTAGTTTTTTGTTTTCATAATAAAGTTCATTTAACTTAAATAAAAATTATGCATGCATTGCAGATTTTATGAACATAGTGACAAAATCAAATTATATTAACAATAAAATAAAAGTAACTTAACAAATACACTACAAGAGATTCCAATTATGTGATGTAGAACATACTTTTCTGGCATTATGTGCAGTTAATCTGTTTCGTTTTTTTGAGTGGATAAAACTTTGAGTGCTGAATGAGCGTTCAGTGGCTGCTGAAGTACATGGAGCAGTCAATATACGAACCGCTATCCTGGTCAATTCTGTAGTCACGCACATATTTTTCCACCATGTACAAGAATATATTTCTTGTATGCAGCTTCATACGAAATTTTTAGCCCACAAATCTCCTCTAGCTTTATAGTTTGCAATGTCCACCATTACATTTACATTGAAATTGGTACCCTTATCATAAATAAACTGCATCGCAATTAGATAAGCGGATGAAGTTAATTCGTGCTCTTGACTATTGGGGTCAAGGAAACTAGCTGCCAAATGTATTGATTTAACAGACATTTTCATCCTTTTATCAAAGGAAGACAATCATTTTTTTTTGCCATTATCATTAATTGCAGTTATTGCTAAAAATGCATATCGTGGCTTATTTTGAATGTCTTTCAAAAAACGATGTATACTATATTGGTTAGATTCTAAAGTAGTAATCCATTGTGCCATCGGTTGAAATAGTTTTAAATTGAAGTTCAACATATTCCAAAAGCCTTTACATAGTTATGATGATTTTGTTGTAGCTTTTAGGTTTACTTTTAAGTGAACAGCCAAAGCTTGAAGTGAAACTTTACTGTTTATCAAGCTATTTAAAGATATTACGTAGCTGTCCCATCTCGTTTAACAGGAAGCTTTAATTGCTCTCCTGATCCTTTCTCTTTGCAGATTTTTTTGTATTTTATTGTTTTTATTTTCTCAATCACTAATAAAAAATAGTTATTTAACGTAGAACATTTTAAGAAATAATCACTTATTAAATTGAGGCATTGTGCTACACAATTTAAAGGTACTACATGGGGATATACATTTTGAAATTCCTTAAGTGCACCTTGCATATTTCTTTTATTATCTCCAGTCAAAACTACGAACTTTTTTTCGCCGTATTCCTTCATAAAATTCATAATTTATTCAGCGGGATAAGCAGAAATGTGACTGTTACTTTCCGTTGCCAAACTGCGAACAAAAACAATCTCTGGTTTAGAATTTTGAAACTTACTACGAATGTTGCTTCACCCGTCACACTGCAGATGCAAATATCTTGTTGACTTCAGTTGTGTAGTAATATCGTTTGATGTTTTATTATATAGTTTGTTTAAATTCTTACTGAAAATTGCCTTTCTAATTGGCAACTTATATAAAGGTTGCAATTCCTTAAAAAACTCTATCCACAGCGGATATTCCACCATTACAAATGGAGCATCAGATACAATAATAGCATTGGCCAGTTTCTCATAAAGGTACTCTTTATGCTCATCAGACATTTTTGGGCATGATTTTGATGCTTTAACAGAATTCGATGAGCTTAGAGCATCACTGAACTGAGTCAAAATTTTCAATGAAGTTGTTGTCAGTTCACCTGGATTCGTTTTTATCGATTTTTCGTTTCACCATAACCGGACATTTGACGCAATTATTTAAAGGTTTTGCCATTTTATTTACATTTGCCAGTTTATAAACCTTGTTTCAATGTCTGCAAAGAACTGATTTGGTGTTGCTTGCACTTGTTGCAAAATTCTTTCATATTTTTCCATTTTTAGGTCTTCCAGTGGCTATATCTAAACGCGATATAAGTTTATTGTTGCACTTGGTGGTAAAATAATATCTGTTGGATTGACTAGTTGGATATTAATGCTATGTTTTCACTAACAACAACTGTTGTACCCGGAGTCCAATCTCTGTGCATATTATGTTTAGAAGTGGTTCGGTGGTCCTATTCACAAAAATAGCAGGAATACTTTGTTTTACCACCTTGCATGCCAATCAAAATTGTCAGTACTTTTAAATGTATGTGATGTAACCTATGGCATTTAGTATCAGAGCCATACTATTGTAACAATCTTTGATGTCAGTACGGAACCGAAAGAAATAATTCATCATTATGTAAACAAAAATGTTTTGCTTGTGAAAACGATAACTTATAATTAAATTTTTCAGTCTTATCTGTAGACATGTAAATTTGTACACTTTGTGTTAATATTTGTACATATAAGTCATATATATGAGCAAGCATTTTTTTCTCAATGCGACTTGTTTTTTAATATTATATAAGTACATAAAAACAAATCTCTTTATTCTAATATTTATTGTAGGTTTATTAAGGGTTATTTAACTAATTTATATAAAATACTTTTTTTAGAATAACTGTCAAATAAGCCCTTAATAAACCTTCAATAATATTGTAAGTATATCACAAGTTCATTGATAAAGTTTTTGAAAAAATTAACAATATTTTAAGTTATTATATACTGCCGAAAGATACTATATTGTAGAGTACTTAAAAGTAATTAAAGCAAAATTTAGTGTGCACAGCAAAGTTTGTATTACATACATTTTTAAAAAACAATATTACCTAAATTAAATAACATCAGTCGATAGTAAGAATTATTGAGGTAAATTCTTTATTGTTGACGACAAGGTATTAGACTGTTCAAAAAGCCAATTTGTAGCAAATGAGGATGATTCCTCTGCACGAATAGGCATTAAAACTGTTGATGAGACCGAGTTGGAGAGTTAAGAACGCGATCTTCGAATTTTCGATGATTAAAAAAGTAGACTGTTTTGAGGAAAAATTTTGAGCTGGAGATGATATCTGTCAGACAGTTGGAACCTCAGCTGCCGAAAGTGATGAAAAATTAGACTATTTAGAAGACACATTTAAATGAAAATATAATTTCTTTATAGAAGCTGGAACTGCAGTTGATGACAGTGACAAAACAGCAGATGGTATAGGAGATGAATTTAGAGATGACGATTCTTCTGCAGGCACTGGAACTATAGCTGTTGAGGATATCAATGATCTGGAGAGTGTAGGAGACGATCTTTTATGAAGGAACTGGAACTACAGCTGTTGAGGATGATAACGAATTTAAGAGTTTAGAAGATTATCTTTGAATTTTTGATGAAGACAATAAACAAGGCTGCTCTGAAGACGAAGTTTGAACTAGAGATAATTTCTCCTTAACAGCTGGAACTTCAACCACCGAGAATACTGAAAAGTTTCAATTTGTACGAAGAAAATGATGTGGCCATTTCCCTGCGGGCAAGGGCTAATAAGTTAAAGCTTGTCAGTTGAATACTTAAATTACATATGAAAAAAGTAAACGATGTAATAATTTATAGAACAAGTTATAAAATTTAAAAATTACCATTTAATTTGTATCGCCTTTGGTTGTCTATCTAAGACTTTACCTGCTGTGTTCTCTTCTTTAAATCGTCATTTTTTTATTGCATCTAAGCATTGTAAGATGGAAGGAAGTTTTTCCAGATTTTCTTAGGCTCCGAAGGTGGAGTGTATGGCGTCCCGCTCCTCTGGAGTCTCACTTGCAGCGTTTAGTTTTACCGTAAGGTGAAGCTTTAAAAATGAGAAAAATTATTGAATAATTATGAGAAATATAAAACTGGTATACGTTTGTTAAAATCAAAATATAAAACTTAAGTTATTTGAATACTCACTGCTTCGTTTTTTTTTGTTGAATGATGAGATGCTTGTGTTCATATTTAATGACTGTTTCGATTTATCCTTCTCCAACCCAATCACCTCCATATTGTTCTCCAACTCAGTTATATCCATATTATTCTCCATATCTAAATGACTGGCATCCTCCTCTAACAAATTACTTTCATTGTCTTCTACATAGTTATCATCCGCTTCGTCTTCATCGGCTATCGCAGAAATCAGCAGTTTTGATACATAAGTAACTTCCGCTACTGGCACTGATACTCGATATATGTTTTTGTGTATGTCTTTGTTATGTCCCATAAAGTTAGCCAGTTTGTCCACTGTGGCATCCTCTATATTTAGCAAAGAAGTATAAGTCCCGATATGTTTTCTTAGCTGTGTGTCCCTTAAACTCTCGGGGATTGCAGCACCCCATTCTGTAGAGAATTGTTTTAGTAGTGGACAAGCTCGATAATAATGTTTTGCCATCTTGGATGTCCCTTTTTTTGAAAATATATATTGGTTGTCCTCGGAAATATCTGCTTCTGTTCTGTACTTCTATATAAGATCTATCGCTTTCGTACAAAGAAGAACGGTTACTGTCCTACCAAGTTTTCCGTGCAGTGAGAGCCTAACGAACTGCTTAGCAAAAGATATGGACTCTTCAGACATTTGTTTGAGGATTTCGCTTTCTACACTCTCGGTAATTATTTCTTTGTTTAAGTAGCTGTTAACTGTAAGCCGCTCGATCTCTCCAGCTCTCCTTCTGTTGAAGATTTGAACTAATATTAAAGATAACTTTATAAGATCTGTCAATGACTTCAGATCAAACTTTCTTTCTAAAACGCTTACAGCGTCTAAAATATGGGTTTTCAAATAGTTATATAGCTTCCCAATGTCGTTTTTGGATGACAGTACAAAATTTTTTTTCCCTTTTTTGGTTGCATTGCTCGTCAAGCGCTTTTTTGTTGGTCCGAACTGAACTTTTCTCGTCCCAGAGAAGCAAAAAGTTTTCTAACTGTTTTTGTGCTTCATCGTTTTGCTCTTTTATATACTCAGATCTTTGTTTTGCCCCACATTTTTTAACTAACGATGACAAACTCTGTGCAACGGCAGGGTGCTTAAACCATACTCCGTCGTCCTCGCTCCAACGCGCCACATTCTGTAAAGCTTCAAAACATGTATCAGATAAAGGAGGTTTGAAAATGTCCTTTAACTGGGTGATACTATTGTCAAGGCTTTTTACTTATAAATATTAAAAATCTTCCTAGCAACCTTAAGTGGGCCCTTATCATGTCATGTTGGTGTGTCAATGTGTACTTCTGCGTCATTTGTTGCCATATTTTATTATTAATTCATCATACCGTATGTTCTTTGTCACCTTATCGTTCCTTAAAACTGGAAAAACTTTTGCTTCAAGGGTGAAATTAGCAGCAGGGTGTATGTACTGCGTCAGTTTGCTGCCATCAATCAAATTTTGTCTGGAATGACGCTCCTTATTTCCGCATCGATAATGATGCGTTGTTCACAAGATTTATAGAATGGCACACACAGCCTATATGAAATAAATGCGGAATCTTTTTCTTTAATATTGTTGCTACGCCATTCTTTTTTCCCACCATTGTAGATGCATTGTGTGTAGCAAGACCTATTAAATTTTTAGTGGAATTTGGTTTTCTTGGCTTGGCTGCACTAACCGAAAGAAACTATCAACGGTATTTCCTTTGCAGATATCAAACTGCCTAACCACCAGCACCAAACATTTTTCCGTAGAAATATCCGTAGTCTCACGTTTTGGCTTTTTACATGCTGCTGCAAAATGTCCAAACGAACTACAGTTGTAGCATATAAATTTATTTTCACCACTCTTCTGACAATGTTTCTTCACCCACAGTTGTTTTTTCTGAGTCAATTCAATTTTTAAAAAAAACAGCAAAAGCTTAGTCTTATCTGTAAATTTTTGTAGAAAAGCTTGAACCCGAAGTTGTTCATCAGAAATACCTTTAATTATGTTGTCAATTAGCTCATCATCATCAATGCCAACTTTGCTAACACAATTTTATTGTGCTTCAAATCTACGACGCATCATCAATTTATTTTCTTTTATAGAAAAAATTTGTTTCATTTCCTTCAGTGTTGCATCAGCACTTTCATTTATAAAATATTGTTTTGAATGTAACCAAGTTTGGGCCTTTCCCTTTAACTTGCGCATCAAAAGCGCCTTGAGTGTATTTTCATCTACTCTATACTTATCTTTTATGCTATTAAATTTCGTAATCCACAGTTCAGGATACAATAAACCCTCATAGTCAGGTATTATACCTTTTAAGATGTTAAACGGTACATCTACTTTGACGTTTTCAGAATGCTCCCCATCATTTTTGCGCATACTCTCGCTGTTTCCTTATTTTTACTTTTATTAGCATTCTTACCATTTGCTTTGTTACGTTTTTTTTTTCATATTCAGGAATCAGTTTTAGTAAATAATTTGCTTTACGTAATACTTCTCTTTCTCATTTTATAACCTCCAACTCTTTTTTTCAATAAATCAGAAGTATTTCTAGGCTTATATTGTTGTTAAAATGTATTATCATTTGTTGCAACTTCATTTTCACACTCATTTGTCGCTATTTCATTCGCTTAGCAATCGTTTGTTTGTTGTTCTGCTACAAAATCATTTTCACCACGTTCATTTTCTTCACTTTCATTTCCAGATAGTTCACGTTCATTCGAAGGGCATTTTCCTCTTTTTTCCCGGGTTCACTTCATTCAATCTAACCAGAAGTGCGCTTTTTGAAACTGAGGATGACAAATTTAAATGCGCAACTGCGCCACCGTATAATTGTTGCCACATACATTGTTATCCATTATCAACGCCCAATTTTCCTCTTCTTTCGATATTCGCAAATAGTTTTTAATTGATTTTATTTCTGCCTTTTAATAGAATTCTGTTTTTCTAATATCACACGTTTGTTTAAAAGGCTTTTCTTAATCGTTAATATTTGTTCATTGCAGTCTCTTACATTCTTTCCTTAAAAAACAAGCGACTTTGCCAAAAATGTGTTTAAACAAAATTGTTAACCAAGATTATATTAAATAACTTGGTTATGTAAAAAATTAATTTTTTTTCGGATCCCACTTCTGAAATTTCAGTCACCTAAATTTAAACGGCAGGTCTTCTTCGGTTATTAATGCCTCATGATTTTTAAAGAATAAACTTACAAACTAGGCCTTCTTACACTTGCAGCGTTCTCTTAATATCTACTGTATATACGTATGAAAGAAACAAATGTAGTTATTAAGAACATTCTAGAACAAATAAAAAGAACCGTTATTCCTGAAAATATATTACACTTAAAAAAGTAAGCAGTAATGACAGGTAATAATAAAATAGATAACTACACTGTTAATATATTACTACAAAGAATTGGCCTATTGCTTCTCGTTCTAATTTCGGCCTTAACATTAGTGACATAAGTTAGTTTTTTTTATTAGGTTCGGAAAATAAGGTCGGAAATGAGTTAATAACTTTCCTTAAAATTTCGTTGTCTTTAGCGCCAATTTCGGTCTAGTCTTAGTGCATTATGCGCAATAGCAATAATGTGTAATTGGTGTATGGGATACCCGTATTTGTTTAGCAATATGAAAAAATTTTCGTTAGTAAAAATGACTGCATTCAAACTTCAAAGTATATTTGTTAAATTAGGTATAGTGTGAAATTTAAGTTTGACTATTTCGTTGCTGAAAATATCGATATTTGCATGATGTGTAATTTTGACTGGTTCGGAATTGTATTTCGAATGAAATAAGGTCTAACATAATTCTTGTTTGAGCCGGTATGCAAAAGGAATTTTACTTCGTTGCCACTTCTCATCCTAAGTCGTAAATACGGTAACGAGGTATTTAATCTAAACAAATAAAATCTTTATAGAGATCTTACTTAAGATTCTGCTTTACCGTGTCCTATTCCACGTAATGCTGTGTAATTTTGGGTGTTAATATGATTGTTTTTAAAATATTTTGATTTTACCAGTGAAATATCAGCTCCTGTGTCTACCAGTAAGTTTACGTATATATTTATCTTGACATTGATGAAGAAACATACATTAAGGTTAAGACTGTATACTCTATTTTTTATTTGTTTTATCTTAGGGGATGAAGTTAGTTTTCCGGGTCTCTGCTATTATTAACATATCCTTGTCCATGTCTGTTGTTATTGTTTTTAAAATTATTGTTATTATCATTTCTATAATTATTGTTGTTTTTATTATCTCTATAATTATTAATGTTGAAAATCCGGGGAGTGTTGTAACCTCCTCTTCTAAATTTTCTGATATTGTTATAACAAGAGTTCCGTTTCTGTCTGTAATATAAAACAGAATTTTTGTTTTTGATCATTGCCTGGACTGCAAGTTGTGTCGAGTACTTTCAAGAATCTTCGCTTACAATTCTATCTCAGCACAAGAAGTGTTAGCAGTTTTATTGTTTTCCTTTTTAATGTTTTACTATGCATTTGGTAAATGCGAATTATAAAATTCAAAACTAGTATTACCGTGATTATTATCACGCAAATTTTTATTGGAAGTAAAGTTATTTCTTGCTGAACTACCTTTATGTCATTTACAAAGTTCGCGTTTGGTTTATCGAATTTTGTCTGTGTTTCGCCCATGTTTATTTATTATTATTAATTTTTTTTCGACATAACTGCTATTTCTAGTTCTATTGTCCTTTCAATAATGTCTCCCCTAGTAAGTGTTTATTCTATTCCTAACAATTCCCATAATTTCGTTATTATTTTAATGCCCTCTTCTATTTCCTCTTCTGACTTGTATTTAAAAGTAAATTGAGTGGGCTCATTATCCTTATCCATTTTAAAATATTTTTGTCATACATACATATTTTATTTGCCTTTGTTTTATTTATTTTCTTTTATTCTCCTGTCTTTTTTTTCAGCTTATTGAACAAAACAAAAAAAAAATCGCAAAAGGTGGTTAACATCTGCTTGCCTATAAGTGCTATTCGGGAAAATCACTTCATTTATAGAAAAAACTATTTAAAATTTTATATTAGATTGTGTAAATATATGTTTAAATAATTTCTATTTCCTTAATTCTATTCGTTTCTCCAAGTCGTCGACTATTTTCCATAAGTTAACCGCTTCCTCCCAGGATGGCGGTGGTTGGCTATAGATTATCCTTAATATATTGACATTTTCCCTCTTCAGGCGCACCAGTTGTCCTCCTCTTCGCTTGGGCTTTTTGCTGAATGGAATCGCCGGTTCCTTTGATTTCTCCTTTCGTTGACTCCGCTTTTATTCCTCCACAGTCAGTGGCTGTGGGTCTTCCTTCATTATTTCTTAGGTTAGGCCAGCTGTACTTTGGCCGTACAGTTTCTTCGCCGGACAGAGCGTTTTTTGGCTGGTCTGTCCAGTGGGTTTTTCTTCTCTTTCTACTTTAAGGGTGCTGCTTAATGGTTGCACCTCTTGGTATAAAATAATATTATTTTCTTATTTTTAATGGTGCTTATATTCATTGAAGCACTCATTAAACTTGCAGGATCAGTTAATTTATATTAATTTATATTTGCGTGCCTTTTTAATTTAGCACTGCAAGTCTGGCAGGATCGCCATGTAAAGGATATGAAACGGCGGTTTTAATTTTTCATTAAACTCCGAACTAAAATGACCAGCTCTGAGGAGTATTGTTTATTGATTGATTTTTCTTACAAACTACGTGCCTAATTTATACGAATTTGGGATTAATTCAGCAAACTGAATTTCTCCTAATAAGTGCTGATAATGCACAATGAAATATATTTCTCCTTAAAGATATTCTCTTAAATTAATAGTCATAATTTTATTTAAAGGGAATGTAAGAATTGCAAGAAATGCAGCGTGAGAATATTCTATATTGGCCGCGGAGGGTCATATTTCATAAACATCAAATTAGCTTGGCGTATGGTCATTTGACGCTTGCTTGTGTGCAATTGAATTTGCCAATTGTTGTTGTTATGTTGGTTGTGTCGGTACACAAGTAAAAAGTAATGCCCTACAGTGTTAGTCACGCATATTCATTGCCATATTCGGACTTTGGGAATGGTCCTATTATATCCCCGAACACTGTATCGAATGCTGCAGCTGGTGTTTGTTTTATAGCTAATGGACTTTTTAAATGCTTTGTGGTTTTGGTTTCTGACATTCTTTCACATACCTTGTTATATCTACCACGTTTTCAACATTTTCCTGTTGGATCGTAGTCTATATCCATTGATGCTGTGCCTGAAGCAACTGATGAAGTTTCTGTTGCATGTGAAGCCACTGTTGTATCACATTCTGGAGTTGAAAGCAGCAAATTTTCATAAGCAATTTAACTCATGCTTGGTTGCTAAGAATTTAAATTAAATATATTTAATAATATCTTTATTTTAGAATAGCAATTAAAAATTATAAAACTTACATCATCAGCACCAAAAAAATATTGCTTACTCACGAAGAATGTTTCTTTTTTAAACGCATTAAGTTGTCTCTGCTTTTTTTCCAAAAATTTTTCATTTTGATGTGAAAGAAATTAACATTTTGTAATAACTTATTTTTGTCAAAATATGACTCGCCTATTTTTCTTTCAACATATTTATATACCTCTGGTTCTTTATCTTCAGAAGTTGCTTTTATCCAGCAGTCAACTATATCTGAATTATATAAAATAAAAGCCATCACTTTAAATTATTTGTTTTGCCCAATTACTTGATGTTTTAATAAAATCTTTGTTTACACTATGATTAGAGATGTGCACGTTAATTTATTGAACCACGCGCCCTCACTTTTACTCGTTTGTAAAAGTAATTAATTATAAGCATATAAATTTATTGAGCATTTTATTAGAAAATTTTAATTGTTTTTCTTTAATTGAAATGTCTGTGTCCAATATTTGCGAACACTCCACTAAACAATTTTGCTTACTACAAACAAAGAATGTTGCAAAAAAAAAAAACTTCTGTCATGTACCCATCTCCAATTTAAATAAAAAATAACGGTAAATAATATTTGTAGGTGGAATTGGGACACAATTCCTTAAAAATGTGCTTGAAGTCAAGGGTGTTCGATCAGAGGGGGGAGGATCCACTATACGCGTCTCTTTTACTTCTAACTTCCATCCCGCGATAAGGACGTGGCTCTTACGGGGCTAATACGTTGGACTGACCTGGAATGAGCTCAAGCACCTGCCGCTTACAGCAAAATCGGGTGAAAACTCCGGAAAAATGTTGGCACACTCCTTTTGAGAAATGAAGACTTAGCTTGGGGGCCTAAAAAGAACGTAACCCACATGGGATTTCCTTCATGAATCACGTCGGCTCTGACTAGAGGAAGAATTAAATTCTGCTGGACGTACGTGATCGTGGGTAATTCCATTGATAGAATTGACGCTACTTTGTGAGTGCGCGTTTCTGCCAAGTTTCTTGATTAAACGTTTTCGGCATCATCGGCTAGCCACCTCTTTTTCGAAGCTTGACGAGATTACGCCATGGGGACGCTCTCGGTGTAGCATAGAGTGATGTTTCGCACCGCAGATGGCACAGCGGATTGCTGAGCGACAGTCTGGTTGTGCATGAATGTGTGCTAGGCAGTTTAAACAAATATCCCACTTTTGGACGTAAACTTGTCTTTCACAGATGGATTTAACCACAAATACTTTGCAGTGCCGAAGAGCATGGTTTTAAGGCATAGGTTACACCGTGGCATGTCAAGAACTAGAAAGGAAGAAAATTTGTATTGCGACTTGTCTTTTATAAGCTATTGTAAATTTTCAAGAGGAAGTTTTGAAATGTTATTTGGCTCAATGGAAGTGGGTAAAGTACATAATTTCGATATTGAACGTATTACATTCCCATTTTGAGTTTTGATTTCTGCTATGCGTACGTTGTTATCCACGGATTACTTTCATTACGCGTCCGCTACACCCCACTCCGTGGGCTGCAAAAGATCATCTTTGTGCTCCTCTTTAGAAGTGGCCGGGAGTCAAAGGTAGTATTCCTGTAGGGGTTTCGGTTAAAGGAGACATTGGACGTGAGTTTAATACAGCTTCAATTCTGCATAATCAAGGTTGTCATGGAAACCGATAGCTGTCGAAATCGGATTTGGAAATGCCTTATAGATTTTTTAAAGTTTTAAATTTAAGTATCGTGTTTTTATTTCTAAGTTGGAATACTGCTTTAAGTTCACGCTCCAAACTTATTATTTACAAAGTCGTTAAACAAAAGTTTTTATAGCTTGCTTTTAAATTCGATTCCTACAACTATCGTTTTTCATGACAACCCAGAATATGACGGCGAATTCTTTGAACGTAAATGCGAGAGTTTCAGCTATCTTTTTTACATGTGATTTCCAGCTCTTTACAGCGGCCTCCCAGAGGCCACCCATCTGAGGTGCATAAGGGGGTATAAATGACCACCTCAAGCCATGCACGCTGTACTTTTCTGTCAAGGCTTTTTCTGCAGTTCTAAGAAATTCGTGGTGGGCCTTACGTAGGGCTAAAATGGCTCCCAGAAAACTTCGACCATTATCCGAAAACATAGTTTTAGGGAAGCCTCTGCGTCCCATGAACCTGGCGAAGCAAGCCAAAAAGGCGTCTGTGGAAAGCTCTTGACATGCTTTTGTACTGCCCTTGTGGAAAAGCATACAAATACGGCTGAGTAGCAAGAAGCAAGGAAAATTCTGCTTCCCTAACGTTAGTGTTGTATGTAGTAACAACCTGCAATGATTTGTTCTTACCATTACTTTTTTGTTGTAATGGCTGCGACCTTTTTTACTGTCTTGTTTAGGCAAGAAACCTGATTTATCTGCCTACTTTCATTAATCCTTGAAAAGCCTGTAGCATCTTCAGCATGACCTTTATTAGCGTCAACGGTTTTCCTCTTCTTCGCTAAAGTTATTGGGTCCACCTCACAGCACATCTCGTCTTGGTGAACTCGTCGCTGATTTCGTTCTTCTCTTCAAATTTCCTCATTAACTCTTCCATGCTTCCTTGGCTTTTAATTTTTTTAAGTATATTTTGGGAGTTATTATTAAAAAGCTCCATTCTCCTTCCTTCGCTAATTAGATATTCTGAAGTTCCTCAGCGCTAGCGTGGACCTTCTGCCTCTGATTCGGGGAAGCCCGTTGTTCTCCTCCATTTTTTTGTTTTCGTTGCCTTTAAAAGGGAAGGTTTTTTAATTGTGGACGTTACATAAATTCTCGTTTCGATGAAGTCGGAAGTGCGTAATACTATTTCGATGGCCCTGTGATCAGATTCATAGTGAAGTGTTCATATTGCAATTCGTGGTCAAATCTATGGCGATCACTAAGCCGGTGCTCGGCCAACAGCAAAATTTCCCTAAAAACAAATTCAAATAATGTCTCTTATGTTTAGAAGCAATTGAATTGACATTAACAAAATTGGCTCTCAATGTTCTATCCATGCTGTCCCAATGTCATTAACATTCAAAAAAGAGCACGCGATCTTTCCTCATCACTACTCAATTCCCTATATTCCTTGGCAAAATTACCTATCCTTCCCAAACATTTAAATAATGCACCTCCAAAGAAGCGGCGGGAGGTGGTACAGCACTCAAACTGAGACTCCATTCCTTAAACCACTGCCACTAGCAGTCATCGTACGTGTACGGGAAACTCCCCCACGAGATTTCCTCTCCTCCAGCTTTCGCAAAAATTAATTTTACGCGGACGCTCCTTGGAGCTGGCTGCATGACCCTAAACACCACAATTGATGCATCTCACAGGCAAGCCGACCCTCTTGGACACTCGTCCAGTAACAGGGTCAGTAATTAATGTCTCCGCATTATTTTCCCCGCTCGGAGGTACACTGCACTTGGCTGGACCATGCGAACCTCCGCACTTAACACACCTATAAGGCATTCGGCAGTTGATCAAAACATGACCAAACCGCTATCAATTGTAACATTGTGTCACACCTTTGCGGACAAACTTCCTAATGTGAACCTCACAACGCAAAATTTATCTAGTTTCATAAAATTTCTTTATGTCAGAGTCTCTAGACAACCTAACTATCCAATTTTCTACTCCTAAGTTCGACAGACTAATGATGTTAATATTAATCTGAAGGTCATTCAAATATCCCAATATCTTCTCAGACTCGAAAGAATGAGGAAGTCCTTCAACCACAACATTTACTGGACGTAAACCCTTAGGGGTATACGTATAAAAATAAATTTCTGTCCTTCTAGTAGGCCCTTAACTTTCTCAAAGAACTCGAGAGTGCAAACCCCTATATTTGCTATGCCTTTACCTAACAACTTAACATTATAGTTCTTATGACCTAATTTCCTATCAACTAAATCTAAAATGTCTTTCACGTTAACATTGTAAGTCGTTATCACAGGGACCGATTTACCACTCTTAGCACCTTCTTTGACAGCTTTTTCACCAACGGGTGCAACTTAAGAAATTTTTGAATTTTCCCTTATAGGCTTCTGTTTTGGGATGACTTTTGCCCGGCTTTCTTTAGCATCGCATTTCAAATTCTTAGCTGCTAAAACTTTAGCATTCTTCATTTCTCGCTTTGCTGCCACTTGCTCTTCGATTTCCATATCTGTGTCACTTAAACAGCTTTCACTTTCACTCTCAATTTGTTGTAGTTTGCTTACAAGTTCCTCTATGGTTTTTCTCAACTTGGCATTTTCTTCTTCAAGGTAATTGAATTACTTATTGAAGAGTTAAATCTCAGTATCTTTGTTGGCAATGACTTTTTGGAGCTCTTCAACAGTTGCTCCGACCCTATGCCGCTTTTTATTAAGATTAAAACTTTCATCTTCCTTCATTGTTTTACTACATTCTCCGCAAAACAGGTTTATTTAACTCATATAAGAATAACTATGCTTTGTCAAGATCTGCCAAACTTGAAATCGCCGTTCCTTATTTGTTGTCAATTCACCAGCTCTTTCCGCACATTGCTTATGTTTAACTCTTTTATCTGTCATACTGCCTACTATAGGCTTCTTTAAATTTCATAGGATTTTCCACGCTTCAACTAAGCATTCAAGATCGCATTGCGCTTTACAACTCTTTACAACTTTTACGAGAAGTTACGCTCGATCCGCTTCTCCAAAGTAAGTGTCACCGAATATGTTGGTTTGTTTATAGATATGACCCGAACGCCCCTTGGCAGGGCCACGCAGTATTCTGCTACATGTGTCTGCTCCGAGAATTAGCTGATGAGGAAGGCTGCGATACCAGTACCTGTTGGCCGAAGCGTCAGAGCGCTTGTACCGGCTCTCCGCGACGATATTGACTGGGGGGCTAGGGCCATAGCAAGTGTCCTCCACTACGCTCTCCACCTCAACTTGACGATGTCCATCCTCGTACCCATGAAGTACCGATATGATGGTTCGTCCTCCCTTTATGACGCATCGTAATTCTTCCGCCTCTGCTTTCATTATTGACGATCGCGCCACAGTAGGATTTATGATCGCCCGCGCCCAGCTTTCATTGTTACGGGGAGTTATGATGCGAACAAATGCCGTCATTTTGACCCACACACGACGTTCTGGGATAGGGTGCAACCATGAATTTTGCTTTTGCATACAGCGACGACAGCGGTCGATGCTTTTGCAGTTGGCTAAAACGTGAGATTGGGCCAGACAATTATAGCACAATGCATGTTGAGCCACAGTTCTCAGCTTTTGTTCCACGTCCATTACGATAAAGCGTGAGCATTGGCGTATGGCGTGCAGACGATTGCAGAGTGGGCAACAAAAATCGGTGTTGAAGTATTTGTCACACGTGTTTAACTAAAAGAACTGATGAAATATACGAAAAAATATGTAATAGTTTGATGTACTAAGATTTAAAAATATATGTGTCAGAGCAGCAAATTTTGATATTATGGTAAAAGAACCAATTTGTGAATCGGTCGTCTTACTAGGCCGTTCTGCGTTTGAATTGTAGCTACCCTAACCTTCCCATCAGCACCAGGAAAAACTTTGACAATGCGACCTAAACGTCATTCAGTAGGGCAACAAGGCTCACCTTTCAAAGCAATGAGATCATTTTCTTTTAAGTCAACGTTGGGAAGCTTTCACTTGTTGCGTTTGTGCAATTCCTTTCAATATTCTTCTTTCCATCCTCGGAAAATTTCTTGTTGTAGGGCCTTGACTTTTCGCCAACGATTGACTATGCTAACAGGGGTCGCTAGTTCCTCAGGTTCAGCCAGAGAAAGTAAGGCAGAACCAATTAAAAAATGCCCTGGAGTGAGGGCAAACAAATCATCAATATTTTCGGAAATGGTTCAAAGCGGGAATTTAATCACGCCTCTATTTTGGCTAAAAAAGTGGAGAACTCTTCGAAGGTGTATTTTGTTTGACCAGCAGACTTTTTAAACAATGTCTTACAACTTTTCACGCCTGCCTCCCACAATCCCCCCATATGAGGCTGCTGCAGAGATGAAGTTCCATTCTAGCTGCTGATGACCGTGTGTTTCTCAAAGTTCAGTTCCAATTGCTTCGCGGCGCCAACAATGTTTCTACCGTTGTCTTCGCTAAAGTAATTGGGTCCACCTCACAGCACATCTCGTCTTGGTGAACTCGTCGCTGACTTCGTTCTTCTCTTCAAATTTCCTCATTAACTCTTCCATACTTCCTTGGCTTTTAATTGTTTTAAGTATATTTTGGGAGTTATTATTAAAAAGCTCCATTCTCCTTCCTTCGCTAATTAGATATTCTGAAGTTCCTCAGCGCTAGCGTAGACCTTCTGCCTCTGATTCGGGGAAGCCCGTTGTTCTCCTCCATTTTTTTTTGTTTTCGTTGCCGTTAAAAGGGCAGGTTTTTTAATTGTGGACGTTACATAAATTCTCGTTTCGATGAAGTCGGAAGTGCGTAATACTATTTCGATGGCCCTGTGATCAGATTCATAGTGAAGTGTTCATATTGCAATTCGTGGTCAAATCTATGGCGAGCACTAAGCCGGTGCTCGGCTAACAGCAAAATTTCCCTAAAAACAAATTCAAATAATGTCTCTTATGTTTAGAAGCAATTGAATTGACATTAACAAAATTGGCTCTTAATGTTCTATCCATGCTGTCCCAATGTCATTAACATTCAAAAAAGAGCACGCGATCTTTCCTCATCACTACTCAACTCCCTATATTCCTTGGCAAAATTACCTATCCTTTCCAAACATTTAAATAATGCACCTCCAAAGAAGCGGCGGGAGGTGGTACAGCACTCAAACTGAGACTCCATTCCTTAAACCACTGCCACTAGCAGTCATCGTACGTGTACGGGAAACTCCCCCACGAGATTTCCTCTCCTCCAGCTTTCGCAAAAATTAATTTTACGCGGACGCTCCTTGGAGCTGGCCACATGACGCTAAACACCACGATTGATGCATCTCACAGGCAAGCCGACCCTCTTGGACACTCGTCCAGTAACAGGGTCAGTAATTAATGTCTCCGCATTATTTTCCCCGCTCGGAGGTACACTGCACTTGGCTGGACCATGCGAACCTCCGCACTTAACACACCTATAAGGCATTCGGCAGTTGATCAAAACATGACCAAACCGCTATCAATTGTAACATTGTGTCACACCTTTGTAGACAAACTTTCTAATGTGAACCTTACAACGCAAAATTTATCTAGTTTCATAAAATTTCTTTATGTCAGAGTCTCTAGACAACCTTACTATCCAATTTTTAACTCCTAAGTTCGACAGACTAATGTTGTTAATATTAATCTGAAGGTCATTCAAATATCCCAATATCTCCTCAGACTCGAAAGAATGAGAAAGTCCTTCAACCACAACATTTACTGGACGTAAACCCTTAGGGGTATACGTATAAAAATAAATTTCTGTCCTTCTAGTAGGCCCTTAACTTTCTCAAAGAACTCGAGAGTGCAAACCCCTATATTTGCTATGCCTTTACCTAACAACTTAACATTATAGTTCTTATGACCTAATTTCCTATCAACTAAATCTATAATGTCTTTCACGTTAACATTGTAAGTCGTTATCACAGGGACCGATTTACCTCTCTTAGCACCTTCTTTGACAGCTTTTTCACCAACGGGTGCAACTTAAGCAATTTTTGAATTTTCCTTTATAGGCTTCTGTTTTGGGATGACTTTTGCCAGGCTTTCTTTAGCATCGCATTTCAAATTCTTAGCTGCTAAAACTTTAGCATTCTTCATTTCTCGCTTTGCTGCCACTTGCTCTTCGATTTCCATATCTGTGTCACTTAAACAGCTTTCACTTTCACTCTCAATTTGTTGTAGTTTGCTTACAAGTTCCTCTATGGTTTTTCTCAACTTGGCATTTTCTTCTTCAAGGTAATTGAATTACTTATTGAAGAGTTCACTCTCAGTATCTTTGTTGGCAATGACTTTTTGGAGCTCTTCAACAGTGGCTCCGACCCTATGCCGCTTTTTATTAAGATTCAAACTTTCATCTTCCTTTATTGTTTTACTACATTCTCCGCAAAACAGGTTTATTTAACTCATATAAGAATAACTATGCTTTGTCAAGATCTGCCAAACTTGAAATCGCCGTTCCTTATTTGTTGTCAATTCACCAGCTCTTTCCGCACATTGCTTATGTTTAACTCTTTTATCTGTTATACTGTCTACTATAGGCTTCTTCAAATTTCATAGGATTTTCCACGCTTCAACTAAGCATTCAAGATCGCATTGCGCTTTACAACTCTTTACAACTTTTACGAATGCTCGTCTGTGTATGAGTGTTTCACCGATTTACAATTTTATTGTTCTGTTATTTTTGCCGCTGCACACTCTGTCTGCACGCGAATGTTTTTGCTTCGCTTCACAATTTTAATTTTTTTTTGGCGACAAAAACTGAGAGAAGTTACGCTCGATCCGCTTCTCCAAAGTAAGTGTCACCGAATATGTTGGTTTGTTCATAGATATGACCCGAACGCCCCTTGGCAGGGCCACGCAGTATTCTGCTACATGTGTCTGCTCCGAGAATTAGCTGATGAGGAAGGCTGCGATACCAGTACCTGTTGGCCGAAGCGTCAGAGCGCTTGTACCGGCTCTCCGCGACGATATTGACTGGGGGGCTAGGGCCATAGCAAGTGTCCTCCACTACGCTCTCCACCTCAACTTGACGATGTCCATCCTCGTACCCATGAAGTACCGATATGATGGTTCGTCCTCCCTTTATGACGCATCGTAATTCTTCCGCCTCTGCTTTCATTATTGACGATCGCGCCACAGTAGGATTTATGATCGCCCGCGCCCAGCTTTCATTGTTACGGGGAGTTATGATGCGAACAAATGCCGTCATTTTGACCCACACACGACGTTCTGGGATAGGGTGCAACCATGAATTTTGCTTTTGCATACAGCGACGACAGCGGTCGATGCTTTTGCAGTTGGCTAAAACGTGAGATTGGGCCAGACAATTATAGCACAATGCATGTTGAGCCACAGTTCTCAGCTTTTGTTCCACGTCCATTACGATAAAGCGTGAGCATTGGCGTATGGCGTGCAGACGATTGCAGAGTGGGCAACAAAAATCGGTGTTGAAGTATTTGTCACACGTGTTTAACTAAAAGAACTGATGAAATATACGAAAAAATATGTAATAGTTTGATGTACTAAGATTTAAAAATATATGTGTCAGAGCAGCAAATTTTGATATTATGGTAAAAGAACCAATTTGTGAATCGGTCGTCTTACTAGGCCGTTCTGCGTTTGAATTGTAGCTACCCTAACCTTCCCATCAGCACCAGGAAAAACTTTGACAATGCGACCTAAACGTCATTCAGTAGGGCAACAAGGCTCACCTTTCAAAGCAATGAGATCATTTTCTTTTAAGTCAACGTTGGGAAGCTTTCACTTGTTGCGTTTGTGCAATTCCTTTCAATATTCTTCTTTCCATCCTCGGAAAATATCTTGTTGTAGGGCCTTGACTTTTCGCCAACGATTGACTATGCTAACAGGGGTCGCTAGTTCCTCAGGTTCAGCCAGAGGAACTAGCGATTTAATTAGATATTCTGAAGTTCCTCAGCGCTAGCGTAGACCTTCTGCCTCTGATTCGGGGAAGCCCGTTGTTCTCCTCCATTTTTTTTTGTTTTCGTTGCCGTTAAAAGGGCAGGTTTTTTAATTGTGGACGTTACATAAATTCTCGTTTCGATGAAGTCGGAAGTGCGTAATACTATTTCGATGGCCCTGTGATCAGATTCATAGTGAAGTGTTCATATTGCAATTCGTGGTCAAATCTATGGCGAGCACTAAGCCGGTGCTCGGCCAACAGCAAAATTTCCCTAAAAACAAATTCAAATAATGTCTCTTATGTTTAGAAGCAATTGAATTGACATTAACAAAATTGGCTCTTAATGTTCTATCCATGCTGTCCCAATGTCATTAACATTCAAAAAAGAGCACGCGATCTTTCCTCATCACTACTCAATTCCCTATATTCCTTGGCAAAATTACCTATCCTTTCCAAACATTTAAATAATGCACCTCCAAAGAAGCGGCGGGAGGTGGTACAGCACTCAAACTGAGACTCCATTCCTTAAACCACTGCCACTAGCAGTCATCGTACGTGTACGGGAAACTCCCCCACGAGATTTCCTCTCCTCCAGCTTTCGCAAAAATTAATTTTACGCGGACGCTCCTTGGAGCTGGCCACATGACGCTAAACACCACGATTGATGCATCTCACAGGCAAGCCGACCCTCTTGGACACTCGTCCAGTAACAGGGTCAGTAATTAATGTCTCCGCATTATTTTCCCCGCTCGGAGGTACACTGCACTTGGCTGGACCATGCGAACCTCCGCACTTAACACACCTATAAGGCATTCGGCAGTTGATCAAAACATGACCAAACCGCTTTCAATTGTAACATTGTGTCACACCTTTGTAGACAAACTTTCTAATGTGAACCTTACAACGCAAAATTTATCTAGTTTCATAAAATTTCTTTATGTCAGAGTCTCTAGACAACCTTACTATCCAATTTTTAACTCCTAAGTTCGACAGACTAATGATGTTAATATTAATCTGAAGGTCATTCAAATATCCCAATATCTCCTCAGACTCGAAAGAATGAGAAAGTCCTTCAACCACAACATTTACTGGACGTAAACCCTTAGGGGTATACGTATAAAAATAAATTTCTGTCCTTCTAGTAGGCCCTTAACTTTCTCAAAGGACTCGAGAGTGCAAACCCCTATATTTGCTATGCCTTTACCTAACAACTTAACATTATAGTTCTTATGACCTAATTTCCTATCAACTAAATCTATAATGTCTTTCACGTTAACATTGTAAGTCGTTATCACAGGGACCGATTTACCTCTCTTAGCACCTTCTTTGACAGCTTTTTCACCAACGGGTGCAACTTAAGCAATTTTTGAATTTTCCTTTATAGGCTTCTGTTTTGGGATGACTTTTGCCCGGCTTTCTTTAGCATCGCATTTCAAATTCTTAGCTGCTAAAACTTTAGCATTCTTCATTTCTCGCTTTGCTGCCACTTGCTCTTCGATTTCCATATCTGTGTCACTTAAACAGCTTTCACTTTCACTCTCAATTTGTTGTAGTTTGCTTACAACAAGTTCCTCTATGGTTTTTCTCAACTTGGCATTTTCTTCTTCAAGGTAATTGAATTACTTATTGAAGAGTTCACTCTCAGTATCTTTGTTGGCAATGACTTTTTGGAGCTCTTCAACAGTGGCTCCGACCCTATGCCGCTTTTTATTAAGATTCAAACTTTCATCTTCCTTTATTGTTTTACTACATTCTCCGCAAAACAGGTTTATTTAACTCATATAAGAATAACTATGCTTTGTCAAGATCTGCCAAACTTGAAATCGCCGTTCCTTATTTGTTGTCAATTCACCAGCTCTTTCCGCACATTGCTTATGTTTAACTCTTTTATCTGTTATACTGTCTACTATAGGCTTCTTCAAATTTCATAGGATTTTCCACGCTTCAACTAAGCATTCAAGATCGCATTGCGCTTTACAACTCTTTACAACTTTTACGAATGCTCGTCTGTGTATGAGTGTTTCACCGATTTACAATTTTATTGTTCTGTTATTTTTGCCGCTGCACACTCTGTCTGCACGCGAATGTTTTTGCTTCGCTTCACAATTTTAATTTTTTTTTGGCGACAAAAACTGAGAGAAGTTACGCTCGATCCGCTTCTCCAAAGTAAGTGTCACCGAATATGTTGGTTTGTTCATAGATATGACCCGAACGCCCCTTGGCAGGGCCACGCAGTATTCTGCTACATGTGTCTGCTCCGAGAATTAGCTGATGAGGTAGGCTGCGATACCAGTACCTGTTGGCCGAAGCGTCAGAGCGCTTGTACCGGCTCTCCGCGACGATATTGACTGGGGGGCTAGGGCCATAGCAAGTGTCCTCCACTACGCTCTCCACCTCAACTTGACGATGTCCATCCTCGTACCCATGAAGTACCGATATGATGGTTCGTCCTCCCTTTATGACGCATCGTAATTCTTCCGCCTCTGCTTTCATTATTGACGATCGCGCCACAGTAGGATTTATGATCGCCCGCGCCCAGCTTTCATTGTTACGGGGAGTTATGATGCGAACAAATGCCGTCATTTTGACCCACACACGACGTTCTGGGATAGGGTGCAACCATGAATTTTGCTTTTGCATACAGCGACGACAGCGGTCGATGCTTTTGCAGTTGGCTAAAACGTGAGATTGGGCCAGACAATTATAGCACAATGCATGTTGAGCCACAGTTCTCAGCTTTTGTTCCACGTCCATTACGATAAAGCGTGAGCATTGGCGTATGGCGTGCAGACGATTGCAGAGTGGGCAACAAAAATCGGTGTTGAAGTATTTGTCACACGTGTTTAACTAAAAGAACTGATGAAATATACGAAAAAATATGTAATAGTTTGATGTACTAAGATTTAAAAATATATGTGTCAGAGCAGCAAATTTTGATATTATGGTAAAAGAACCAATTTGTGAATCGGTCGTCTTACTAGGCCGTTCTGCGTTTGAATTGTAGCTACCCTAACCTTCCCATCAGCACCAGGAAAAACTTTGACAATGCGACCTAAACGTCATTCAGTAGGGCAACAAGGCTCACCTTTCAAAGCAATGAGATCATTTTCTTTTAAGTCAACGTTGGGAAGCTTTCACTTGTTGCGTTTGTGCAATTCCTTTCAATATTCTTCTTTCCATCCTCGGAAAATATCTTGTTGTAGGGCCTTGACTTTTCGCCAACGATTGACTATGCTAACAGGGGTCGCTAGTTCCTCAGGTTCAGCCAGAGGAACTAGCGATTTAATTAGATATTCTGAAGTTCCTCAGCGCTAGCGTAGACCTTCTGCCTCTGATTCGGGGAAGCCCGTTGTTCTCCTCCATTTTTTTTTGTTTTCGTTGCCGTTAAAAGGGCAGGTTTTTTAATTGTGGACGTTACATAAATTCTCGTTTCGATGAAGTCGGAAGTGCGTAATACTATTTCGATGGCCCTGTGATCAGATTCATAGTGAAGTGTTCATATTGCAATTCGTGGTCAAATCTATGGCGAGCACTAAGCCGGTGCTCGGCCAACAGCAAAATTTCCCTAAAAACAAATTCAAATAATGTCTCTTATGTTTAGAAGCAATTGAATTGACATTAACAAAATTGGCTCTTAATGTTCTATCCATGCTGTCCCAATGTCATTAACATTCAAAAAAGAGCACGCGATCTTTCCTCATCACTACTCAATTCCCTATATTCCTTGGCAAAATTACCTATCCTTTCCAAACATTTAAATAATGCACCTCCAAAGAAGCGGCGGGAGGTGGTACAGCACTCAAACTGAGACTCCATTCCTTAAACCACTGCCACTAGCAGTCATCGTACGTGTACGGGAAACTCCCCCACGAGATTTCCTCTCCTCCAGCTTTCGCAAAAATTAATTTTACGCGGACGCTCCTTGGAGCTGGCCACATGACGCTAAACACCACGATTGATGCATCTCACAGGCAAGCCGACCCTCTTGGACACTCGTCCAGTAACAGGGTCAGTAATTAATGTCTCCGCATTATTTTCCCCGCTCGGAGGTACACTGCACTTGGCTGGACCATGCGAACCTCCGCACTTAACACACCTATAAGGCATTCGGCAGTTGATCAAAACATGACCAAACCGCTATCAATTGTAACATTGTGTCACACCTTTGTAGACAAACTTTCTAATGTGAACCTTACAACGCAAAATTTATCTAGTTTCATAAAATTTCTTTATGTCAGAGTCTCTAGACAACCTTACTATCCAATTTTTAACTCCTAAGTTCGACAGACTAATGATGTTAATATTAATCTGAAGGTCATTCAAATATCCCAATATCTCCTCAGACTCGAAAGAATGAGAAAGTCCTTCAACCACAACATTTACTGGACGTAAACCCTTAGGGGTATACGTATAAAAATAAATTTCTGTGCTTCTAGTAGGCCCTTAACTTTCTCAAAGGACTCGAGAGTGCAAACCCCTATGCTATGCCTTTACCTAACAACTTAACATTATAGTTCTTATGACCTAATTTCCTATCAACTAAATCTATAATGTCTTTCACGTTAACATTGTAAGTCGTTATCACAGGGACCGATTTACCTCTCTTAGCACCTTCTTTGACAGCTTTTTCACCAACGGGTGCAACTTAAGCAATTTTTGAATTTTCCTTTATAGGCTTCTGTTTTGGGATGACTTTTGCCCGGCTTTCTTTAGCATCGCATTTCAAATTCTTAGCTGCTAAAACTTTAGCATTCTTCATTTCTCGCTTTGCTGCCACTTGCTCTTCGATTTCCATATCTGTGTCACTTAAACAGCTTTCACTTTCACTCTCAATTTGTTGTAGTTTGCTTACAACAAGTTCCTCTATGGTTTTTCTCAACTTGGCATTTTCTTCTTCAAGGTAATTGAATTACTTATTGAAGAGTTCACTCTCAGTATCTTTGTTGGCAATGACTTTTTGGAGCTCTTCAACAGTGGCTCCGACCCTATGCCGCTTTTTATTAAGATTCAAACTTTCATCTTCCTTTATTGTTTTACTACATTCTCCGCAAAACAGGTTTATTTAACTCATATAAGAATAACTATGCTTTGTCAAGATCTGCCAAACTTGAAATCGCCGTTCCTTATTTGTTGTCAATTCACCAGCTCTTTCCGCACATTGCTTATGTTTAACTCTTTTATCTGTTATACTGTCTACTATAGGCTTCTTCAAATTTCATAGGATTTTCCACGCTTCAACTAAGCATTCAAGATCGCATTGCGCTTTACAACTCTTTACAAATTTTACGAATGCTCGTCTGTGTATGAGTGTTTCACCGATTTACAATTTTATTGTTCTGTTATTTTTGCCGCTGCACACTCTGTCTGCACGCGAATGTTTTTGCTTCGCTTCACAATTTTAATTTTTTTTTTGGCGAAAAAAACTGAGAGAAGTTACGCTCGATCCGCTTCTCCAAATTAAGTGTCACCGAATATGTTGGTTTGTTCATAGATATGACCCGAACGCCCCTTGGCAGGGCCACGCAGTATTCTGCTACATGTGTCTGCTCCGAGAATTAGCTGATGAGGTAGGCTGCGATACCAGTACCTGTTGGCCGAAGCGTCAGAGCGCTTGTACCGGCTCTCCGCGACGATATTGACTGGGGGGCTAGGGCCATAGCAAGTGTCCTCCACTACGCTCTCCACCTCAACTTGACGATGTCCATCCTCGTACCCATGAAGTACCGATATGATGGTTCGTCCTCCCTTTATGACGCATCGTAATTCTTCCGCCTCTGCTTTCATTATTGACGATCGCGCCACAGTAGGATTTATGATCGCCCGCGCCCAGCTTTCATTGTTACGGGGAGTTATGATGCGAACAAATGCCGTCATTTTGACCCACACACGACGTTCTGGGATAGGGTGCAACCATGAATTTTGCTTTTGCATACAGCGACGACAGCGGTCGATGCTTTTGCAGTTGGCTAAAACGTGAGATTGGGCCAGACAATTATAGCACAATGCATGTTGAGCCACAGTTCTCAGCTTTTGTTACACGTCCATTACGATAAAGCGTGAGCATTGGCGTATGGCGTGCAGACGA
This sequence comes from Melanophora roralis, assembly GCA_963583895.1. Classification (NCBI taxonomy): domain Eukaryota; kingdom Metazoa; phylum Arthropoda; class Insecta; order Diptera; family Rhinophoridae; genus Melanophora; species Melanophora roralis. The sequence goes on along the minus strand of OY757190.1, from coordinate 80,291,979 downwards.
TTGCAGAGTGGGCAACAAAAATCGGTGTTGAAGTATTTGTCACACGTGTTTAACTAAAAGAACTGATGAAATATACGAAAAAATATGTAATAGTTTGATGTACTAAGATTTAAAAATATATGTGTCAGAGCAGCAAATTTTGATATTATGGTAAAAGAACCAATTTGTGAATCGGTCGTCTTACTAGGCCGTTCTGCGTTTGAATTGTAGCTACCCTAACCTTCCCATCAGCACCAGGAAAAACTTTGACAATGCGACCTAAACGTCATTCAGTAGGGCAACAAGGCTCACCTTTCAAAGCAATGAGATCATTTTCTTTTAAGTCAACGTTGGGAAGCTTTCACTTGTTGCGTTTGTGCAATTCCTTTCAATATTCTTCTTTCCATCCTCGGAAAATTTCTTGTTGTAGGGCCTTGACTTTTCGCCAACGATTGACTATGCTAACAGGGGTCGCTAGTTCCTCAGGTTCAGCCAGAGAAAGTAAGGCAGAACCAATTAAAAAATGCCCTGGAGTGAGAGCAAACAAATCATCAATATTTTCGGAAATGGTTCAAAGCGGGAATTTAAACACGCCTCTATTTTGGCTAAAAAAGTGGAGAACTCTTCGAAGGTGTATTTTGTTTGACCAGCAGACTTTTTAAACAATGTCTTACAACTTTTCACGCCTGCCTCCCACAATCCCCCCATATGAGGGGCTGCTGCAGAGATGAAGTGCCATTCTAGCTGCTGATGACCGTATTTCTCGATAGCGGTGTCTCAAAGTTCTTTCGTGTGTTTATCAAAGTTAAGTTCCAGTTGCTTCGCGGCGCCAACAAAGTTTCTACCGTTGTCTGAGAAAATATTCCTTGGGCAACCGCGACGAGCAATAAATCGATCTAAAGCAGCAAGAAACGCAGGGGTAGATAAATCGCTAACAGCTACGAGATGTAAAGCCTTTTTGGAGAAACAAACGAAGAGGCATACGTAGCCTTTAGTGATGCGACAATAGAGATGTGCTAAATATTAATATTTCGTCTAAATACACTACGTAAAGTCTTATTAATAAAATCCCTTAGTGTCTCGTTCATCAACCTTTGGAATGTTGCCGGTGCGTTTTTCAGTCCAAAGGGCATCCTTATAAATTCATATAGTCCGTGTGGGGTTATAAAAGCCGTTTTTTCTTTATCCTGTTCTCTAATTAAAATATGGTGATATCCCTTAGCTAGGTCTATTGTTGTGAAATACTGGGCCCTTCCTAATTTGTCCAGAATTGAGTCTATGTTAGGTAATGGATACTTATCGTCTATGGTTACCTCGTTGAGTTTTCTATAATCTACTACAAGTCTGTATTTTAACTGTCCGGAATTATCTACTTTCTTTGGTACTACTATTAAAGGACTCGAGTATCTTGAACTACTTTTCCTGATTATGCCCTGTTCTTCCATTTCCCTTATTTGTCGCCTGACTTCTGTCTCGTGTTGTGGTGGGTATCTTTATAGTTTGGAGTTAATTTGTTCGTCTGTCGTTGTTCTAATTTCATGTTTTATATTCGTCGCAGTTGTTCATTTATCTCCTTCCTTAAAAAATAATTTTCTGAATCTTCTTAAAATTTTCTTAACTTCCGTACATTCCTCTTTATTTAAATGGTCCAGTTGAATTCTGTCCCAAGCAAATTCCATTCCTTTTAGTGTACAGACTTCTATGTTACTGTATGGATTAGTGCGGAATTTTGTAATCTTTTCATTAAATGATATATGTCCGTCCATTATATTTACCATTGTATTAAGACAATTTAATAAGTCAGTTCCTATTATAAAATTACTGAAATCTTTTATTTTACTGTCAATTAAACTTAAATTGGCTCCGGTATCTACTAGGGCTTTGTATTTCTCTATGATGGGTAAAAAATCAGAGGTTGTTCATGAAAAAAATTTTTCTGTACATCCTGACTCTGACTAAATTGGTTTGTTTCTCTATTGTTAGGTTCCGTTTGGCCTTGCCCAGGTTGAGTCAAGCAATATTGGCTGACATTTAGCCTGGGGTTTCCTACCTGTGGAAACCTTTGAATATTATTCATTGGTAGATTGTCTACTTCTATCGGTTCGTTTTGGTCTTGCCCAGGTTGAGTCAAGCAATATTGGCTGACATTTGGCCTGGGGTTTCCTACCTGTGGGAACCTTTGAAAATTATTAATTTGCAGATTACCTACTTCCATAGGTTCGTTTTGGTTTTGCCTAGGTTGATTCCAGTGGTTTTGACTGAAATTTGGCCTAGGGTTTCCTACCTGAGCGCCCCTTTGGAAGTTACCTGAGTTAGTATTGTTATCCTTATATTGGTTTCTATATCTTCCTGATTTATTATAATTAATGTTATTATTATTGTTAGGATTTATTTCCTGGGTATATTGCCAATTATTTCTAAAACTATTCTGTCCTTGTTCATTTCTAGGATTTCTTTCCTGGGTATATTGCCAATTATTTCCAAAATTATTCTAGTTCTAGTTCAGTTGATCCAAGAGTCTCTGTATAGTCTTTTGTTATACCCTTTAATCTACATGTATCCTCATTGATTATGTCATAACTTTGTATTACATTTTCTTTGCATAAGGAAATGTCAGAACCTGTATCTATTAAGAAAGTCAGTTTGTAAGCTAAGTTTTTAATGGATATATAAATAAAATTTGAGGCATTAGGGTTTACTGTATGAATTTCTAATTTTCTCTTCCTGGAGATTCGTACTGCGTCTCCAGGGTTTCTCCGTTTCCCTGTTGATGGATTGTGCGAACGTTTGGGAAGTTATGTCCTTGATTGGTATAATTCAAGTTCCTGTTATTTCTATTAAAAGCATTATTATGGTTGTTTCCATTACTTGGATTCCTACCGTAATCAGTATAATTCCTATTGCTATTATTGTTGTTGTTATAATTGGAGTTTCTATTGTATCTATTTTGATTTGTGTTAAAATTTTGTCTTCTTGTAATGTTATATCTATTATTTTCATAATTCCTGTAATATTAAAATTACTGTTGTTATTGTTCTGTCGTCTTTTGTCACTTATGTGAAAAATTTTTAATGAACCTGTTGCCTGCAGTAATCTTTCCTGTGTGCTGGCAACTTCGTATGCCTGCGCTAGAGTTTTAGGTTGTGCCGCAACTACTGCTGTTCTAATATTTTCTTGTAGCCCTTCCTGGAATGTCTCAAGCGCTAATTTTTCATTCATCGTTCTAATTGTAGATCGTGCAATATCATTTAATTTTCTCCTAAATCTGTGAATTGTATTACTGTTAACTCTGCAATTAATGTATTTATCTTGTCCTTTCTGTCGAGTATTTCTGATTTCCGAATGAAGACAACTGGCAGTTTTTGTTGGTTTAAAATTTGTGGATAATGATATTTTTAGTTTGCTAAATGTGTTCGGTATGTTCTGTGTTATCAAAATGTTTCTAACCTTATCACTTAATTTAATGGCTGTCACGTATTTTATTAATTTCGATTTACCCTGTTCGTTAAGGTCATTGTAAACCATTTCCGCCATTGAAAGAAATATATCAAGATGTGTTGGTTTTCCGTCAAATGTCGGTATTGTGTCTGAAGCTTTTTTGCTGTCAAAGTCAGACATTTTTGGGCTTGTATTTGGTATGTTGGAATGTTCCTCTAAAAGCTCAATTGCTGTTGTTTTTAATGTTTTAAATTCTTTGATTTTCTTTTCTTTTAAGGTCTCTGGTAGATATGCTATTAATTTTCCAAATTTTTTACTAAGTTGTTTAAATAAATTGTATTTTTATTTTATAGTTTCTTGTGTGTATTTTCTACCTCTTGATTTTTTTTTGCATTTATTATTATTATCTGAATTTCTTCAAGAATTTGATCCATAGAAAAATTAAAAAAATTTTTTTTTGTATATATGTATATTGTAGCTTTTTTTTTCTCTTTTTGCAAAATTACAATTTGTTAATTTTTTAAAAATAGCCAAGTTCCTAATAATATAATGATAACTAAGAAAATTATTATAAGTTCTAAACTTAGTGTTATTTTGTTGTTGTTAATCGCGTAGCTGCTGTTTTGCTGTTGTAGATTTGTGTCAGCTATACCCTTTGCTTTGATATTTTCTAGAAATAATTGTGCTAGAGTTCCTTTGGTGATGTTTGCGATCTTCAACATTCGATGTTTTTCCACCCGATCTCCTTTAGTTCCTGTAAGTTAGCTATGAGTTTTTTCTTTTGGAGACTTGTTGATATGTTTATAACGTTTTGAAGTTCCTTACAACTTCTCTCAAAACGTCTTTTCTTGCCTCCTCTCTTTTTCTTTGTTTTTCAGTTTTTTGATTATCGTAGAATCCTTTTAAATAATTTTTATATTTTTCTTGCCTTTCCTTATATTGTTGTATAGTGATTGGCTTAGGACCGGCTTCTTTAGGTGTAGCTGTGTACCTTGGTATTGGCTGGATGTTCTTTGTCACAGGCTCCGGATGGTATTCTTCTATCTGGTCTTCCCACTTCTTGAAAATTTGGTCAATTTCTTTCTTGGAAGTCATTGAATGGTGTTAATTTTTCGGGAGAATAATTTTGTTTTTAAACTTTCCGGAAAATATTAAAATCCAAATTTAATTTTAATTTTTAAAACTCGCAGGATATTTGTTTCGTTGGATTTAAATTTTGTTCGCAGGATCTAAGATTTTATCCGCAGGATCGCCATGTAGTGATCACGTGGTGATCAAGTAGTGTTTTTCTAAGAAAAATAGGATGAGTTAAAAGGGAATTTTGAGTATTACTAAGCACTCCTGCCGCTTATAGTTCCAGCGTTCACACGCCGATTCAGTTGAGAATTAAAGAGAAAGTTTTTTAGATGCTTGTCAAATTAATTCTGATTTTATTAAATACAAACTTGCGCTTATATAGTAATCTTATGTTTATACAGCATAATTCTATTAAAATCAATTTTGTATTGATTTTGTATAAGCCTAAGTTCATTTGCCTTAAAATATATAAAACGTGTAGCAATCTAAGCACTTTTACAATATTGTCATTATATACGATAGTGAGCTTCAAAAATAACTCTAAAAGCATGTTTGCTGTTTACCTCAAAGCGGTTTGTGGGAACTTGGTTGGTGTACCTCGTTTGGGAGCTGGTTATTTGAAGGTTGTAGACGGTTGCCGGGTGGGCAAACAGCAAACCACATAAAACAACAAAAGGGCCACACTTGTTGGGCTTGATTTTTGAAACCACGGTTTAGTAAAACACTGCACAAACTTTATGACTGGCCAAATTAATGTCAAATATTTTATTGTTTTATTTTGCTCTATTTTGTTTAAATTATTTCACTTTTTTTTTTTGAGCTGGCGTCTGTCTCTGCCCAATCACGAACGTAAAGTAAGTGTCCCAGGCTGGCAGCAAACCTGACGCCGGTACGCTTGACGGCGACTCACGCCATTCGGCAGGTGTTAGCACGGCCTGGTACACTTACACCTGGCGCACATGAGACATGGTGTCCCCACATGACAGACGCCAACATACCGCCACCCTTGCGACGATAGTGCAACGAATAATGATTTTTTTTTTTTTTCTAGAACTAACAGAATAGTAAAATAAGTTATAAAATAATTCAATAAAAGAAACATAAGTTCATTTAAAACCAAAACTAAACTGATTACAGTGATAAATTCATTTAAAGTACAAATTAAGGAATTTCAATTAAAGTAAGAGCCACGATTAAAAGGCTTCTACTCCTCCTTGTCAGCCTCTCCGAATAGAACAAATCCAAAAATAGTTTCCTGCACAAGGAGGTTGCCAGGTCGCCCTGCGGATGGACCGAGCAGGATCTGTGGCATCACATCCGCGCCAAGCTTCACATGATACTCACGGCTGCGGTGCCAAGTTATGTTGGCATATGACGGATTGTTCCTGCCTACCGGCTCCGCATTGTGACGAGGGTAGCACCCGTAGCGTTCATCCTCCACGGCAAGCTCGACCTCCAGGCGCCGACCGCAACCCCTACGGTTTCGCACGCTTATAGTGGTGCGTCCACGACGGACCTTGCACCGCAGTGTCGTCGCCTCAATGGTGGTGATGACCGAGCGGGCGACGTTCGGGTCCAGTACCACGCTGACCAGACAGGCCTCGCTCCTGGGATGTGGGGTAACTAAAACAGTGGCCGTCATCTGCACCCAGACACGATGGGAAGGAGTTGGGTGGAGCCAGGTGTTGTGGTCCTGGGAGCAGTGTCGGCAGCGGTCGATTGAACTGCACCCCGCTCGCGTGTGCGAGACCGCTAGGCAATTGTAACAGAGCGCCTTCTGAGCCACGACCCGAAGCTTTTGCGCAACTTCCATGACCATAAAGCGCGTGCACTGGCGAATGGCGTGGAGGCGGTTGCAGAGGGGGCAGGCAAAATCAACGTTAAAACGTCCCGCTTGCATGTTGACGTTTGTACTGGAAAAAGAGAAACAAAGAGCAACGTAAGAGGTTAAAGGTGTAAGAAAAAAAGGTGAAGTGCAGTTAATTAGTGGAGCAAGGCAGTAGCACTAATTTGTGTATCGGCCGGGTTACAAGACCGTTTTGTGTTCTGAGGTCTGCGACTCGGATCTTGCCATCGGCGCCAGGATAAACTTTTACTACGCGACCTAAGCGCCAGTCAGTGGGCCCCAAATTATCATTTTTTAGAACCACCATGTCATCTTCTTTTACGTCCACTTGAGGAAACTTCCATTTATTACGCTTATGCAGCTCTTTCAAGTATTCGTTTTTCCAGCGCCTACAGAATTCTTGATGAACAGCCCTAACTTTCCGCCACCGATTAAGAATACTAATAGGCGAGTTGAGCTCTTCAGGTTGGGCAGGGGTAAGTATGGCCGAACCTATTAGAAAATGCCCTGGGGTAAGGGCCGACAACTCTTGGACATTAGCGGACATTGAGCATAGGGGGCGCGAATTAAGACACGCTTCTATCTGTGCCAGCAGAGTAGAAAATTCTTCGAAAGTGTATTTTGACTGCCCGGCAGTCTTTTTAAAATGCATTTTGAGGCTTTTAACGCCCGCCTCCCATAAACCACCCATGTGGGGAGCTGCAGCGGGAATGAAGTGCCATTCTAAATGCTGATGCCCATACTTTTCGATCGCCACGTCCCGTAGCTCTTGTACATGCCGTTTGAAGTTTGTCTCAAGTTCTTTTGCGGCGCCGACAAAGTTTCTACCATTGTCAGAGAAAATGCGATTAGGGCAACCACGCCGAGCGATAAAACGTGCTAGTGCCGCAAGAAATGCAGGAGTCGACAAATCGCTGACAGCTTCGAGGTGGATAGCTTTTGTAGAAAAACAGACAAAGAGACACACGTAACCTTTCGTTATCCGACAATAGCGACCAGTAAAACTCTTAAGCTCAAAGGGGCCTGCAAAATCAACGCCGGTGTTAGTAAACGGGCGGTCTAGCGTGGTTCGTTCTTCAGGTAAAGCTGCCATAATTTGGGTTTGGAGCTTTTTACGGTGCAAAACACAAACCTTACAATTGTGAATGACCGTCTTAACTAAATTTTGCGCTCGTAATATCCAGCACTCCTGACGGACGATATTCAGAACGAGACGGTGGCCACCATGATACACCAACCGATGGACGAATTCCACGTAAAGGCGGGCCAATCTACTGCCATACGCAAGTATAATAGGATGTCGTTCGTTATAAGATAGACACGTTGTAGAACCAAGACGACCGTTAGCTCGAATGATGTTATCTTTGTCCAGGAAAGGTGTGAGCGTTAGTAAGGGGCTACGAGAATCGAGCTTTATCTTTGAGCCCAGACGGTGATACTCATCCTCGAAGTGCAACTGTTGCGATAGTGAGAACAAGCGATTTCGAACAAAGGTCAGTTCTTGAGCGGATACCCGAATACTTTCGTGAGCGGACCCCCAGCGTCTGCTTTTACAGGTGCGATGAAAAAATCGGAACATATAAGCAATAACATGGTAGCCTCTCGGCAAAGTCGAAAAACGGTCAAGAATGTCCTCTCTTTCTGACGATCTAGTAACATTTACTTGAGACCTTTTAGATTCAGCTGCAGTGTCGTATTCTGATGGGAGGTTGGGCCATGATGCCTTTTCTAGTTTGAGCCATTCAGGACCGTGCCACCAAAGTTGACTATTTCTCAATTCCGAAGGAGTCAGCCCCCGGGTTGCTAGATCGGCAGGGTTGTGGTTAGAGGCTACATGAAACCAGTTTCTATTCCCCACCTTTTCTAATATCGAGGCTACCCTATTTGCTACAAACGTTTTCCAGCTAGTTGGTGGTTTTCTAAGCCAGGCTAGGACTATTGTCGAATCGGACCACAAATACATGGCTGGTGAACTACAGTTGAGATTAGGAACCACGCTTTCGATCAAGTTAGCCAAAAGAACAGCGCCGCATAATTCTAAGCGAGGTAGGGACGGTTTTCTTACAGGCGCAACTTTTGTCTTGCATGAAAGCAAATGTGTGTAAACATTATCCCCAACGCTGATTCTAATATATAATGTAGCGGCGTACGCTAACTCCGACGCGTCACAAAACCCATGAATTTCTATATCACAGGCCGGGGTGTATTGAACCCAACGAGGCAGTTTGATTTTATCAATCTCATTATAGTTGGACACAAAAGATCGCCAGTTATGTAGGGCCATAGGTTTTATCGGGTCATCCCAATCTATTTTATCGAGCCACATTTGCTGCATCAAAATCTTTGCTGTGACTATTATTGGGGCCAACCAACCTGCTGGGTCGAATAAACGCGCAATAATTGATAAGACTTCCCTCTTGGTATATTGTTGTTTGGGCCTCATTTTCTCAGTAGAAAAGTGAAAATTATCTTCAACTGCGTTCCACCGAACGCCAAGCGTTTTAGTTGTGCTTTTATCATCGAGCAACAAAAACTCTGCATTCAATAAATGCTCCTGGGGCAAATTTTTCAAAATTTGCTTTGAGTTTGAGGTCCATTTCCGTAACTCAAAGCCTGCAGTCCCCAGTATACCAATTAATTGGTCTCGTGCCACCAAAGCATCATTAATAGAATGAGCCCCTACAAGAGCATCATCCACATACATAGATCCACGTAGAATCTCAGCACCCAGTGGAAACCTACCCTCTTCATCGTCCGATAGTTGCTGAATAGTTCTAAGGGCCAAATATGGGGCACAATTTACCCCAAAGGTTACCGTTTTTAGCTGGTAATCTTCAACCTTGCTACTCTCTGAACTACGGAACAGAATTTTCTGATATGGTCTATGCTCTGGGTTTACAAAAATTTGGCGATACATCTTCGAAATATCCGCATTGAATACAAACTTATAAAACCGCCATTTCAAAATTAACGTTACCAAGTCAGCTTGTAAGATGGGCCCTACATACAACAAATCATTGAGACTTTTCCCATTGGCTGATGCACTCGAAGCATTGAAAACAACCCTCAGCTTAGTAGTTGTACTTTCTGGTTTCAAAACGCCATGATGAGGTAAATAATACCCAGGGCTACTTTCAGAAGGTTCACCTTTCTCCATGTGCCCTAGCGTCAAATATTCCTTTAGGACCTCATCATACTGGGCCTTCAACACTGGCTTGCGTAACAGAGCCCTCTCATTCCTTGCATATTGAGCGAGCGCAATGTGTCTATTTGGACCAAGTAAAGCAACATTATCCCTAAAGGGCAGATTCACAATATATCTCCCTTCAGCATTTCTCGTGGTAGTAGAACGATAGATCTCTTCACATGTCTTATCCTCTTCTGATAAAACCCTTTTATGAGAAATTTCTTCTAACTCCCAAAACTTTGCCAAATGGTCATCGATAGAAACTCTTGTCATATGAGACATTGTAACAGTTCGTGGGGATACATTATTTGGAGTTGGGCCGGTCACGATCCAACCAGATTGTTTCTTGAGCCACCAGTGATTCAAAAATACCATGTTTGACTCCCTCACGAAGAATAAGAGGATACAGATCGCCTCCTAACAGTAAATCAACTTCACTACTTTCGTAAAACTTTGGGTCAGCGTACTCTAGCTCTGGGAGATTGTAGTTAGTTAGTGGTCTAAAAGAGTGTGTGGGAACACTACCAGTTACACGAGGTACGACTAACGCTTGAACGTTAAGGGCCACATCCTGATTGAAAAGTGATACAATAACAAATGTCGCTATTTTCGAGGATCTGCTTATAATTTCTCCTCCTAGACCTGACACTTCAGCCGTTACCGGATCAGTAGGCAACTTTAAAAGCTTTTGTATTCTTTCGGATATAAAACTCTCATCAGAACATGGATCTATTAGAGCTCGCACCTTGTAGTAAGAGCCACAACTAACAATATTTAACCAAGCCGTAGCTAACATAACCTTTTTCGAGACAGACGTGTGATGAGATTGAACAACTCCTGATGGACCAGGAGATTCTGTGGACTGTATTCGTGGAGCAGAACTACTTTGCCTCTCCCCCTGAGAATTATTAGAATATGTTTGATTTGTAGGGTTTGACTGGGCTACATCTTTATGTAGTAACGTATGATGCTTTTTGTTGCATTTAGCACAACTATTTGCGCTTCTACAATCACCAAACATATGACCACCTGAGAGACAGTTAAAGCAGAATTTAAATCTTCTTAGAGTTGAAATGCGATTTTTGTACTCCATGTTTAAAAATTTACTACAAGAAGTTATTTTATGATTTTCCTTGCAAAGTTTACATTGCTGTGTGTTAACCTTAGTATGGTGAGCCTTTAACGATTTGGGCTTATCCCCCTGACTGTTGTTCGGAAAAGATTGGGAACCACATGTACCTATACTGTTCGATGCAATGATGTCAGAAACACTTTCTAGGGCATGAAATCTGTCTGTGAGAAAACTATTTAACTCCTCCCATTTGGGAACCTCTGTTTTGTTTTTCACCGATTGCTCCCATAAACCTAAGGTACATTCTGAAAGACGCGACGAACACTGAAACACGAAAATTGGATCCCAAGACGCAATATCTACGTTGTAAAGTTTCAAAACTGAAATACAATTATTTACTTCGCGTTGCAATCTCTTTATCTCTGCAGCAGTTTCCTGTGTGCAAGGGGCCAAATTAAACAGGGTCTTTAGTTGACTGTTAATTAAAACTCGCTTATTCTCATACTGGGACCGCAAATTGTTCCAGGCAATATCGAAATTTTCGGCTGTTAAGGCTATATTTCTATTTATGTCCCTAGCCTCACCATCTGTTTTTCTAAACAAATAAAATAATTTCTCTACAGGGCTAAGTCTCGTATTGTTAATGTATATCGCAGTAAACATATCCCTAAATGTGGGCCACGACACGTAATCTCCATGAAACACACCAGTATCACAAGGAGGGACGGCTATGGAACCACAATGGTTGGGAACTGCTGCATTAATATTTTCTTGGTTAACCTTATTTATGTTTTGTTCAGCATTAGACAAAATATTCAAGCACCGAATATACGTTTTGCGCACCTGTGGATGTTTTGTTTGGACGACCGTCATCTCTTTTTTTCTTTCTAACGTCTCTCCTGAACACTCATCAAAAAGTTTTTGATACTTATCCCATACTCGGCTAAGTTCTGCCTTTTCAAAATCGAAAGCCACTTTTGTATATACCGAGAGGTCTTGGTCATTCAAATTAGCCTCAAACCCTATCACCTCATCTGCTGCACGTATATATTTTTCAAAAGTTGACATTTTTCACTCTTTTAATCCAACGATTTAAGGTATCAGCAGAAAAAAGTTTGGGACACACTTTCGCAGAAAAATAAATCAGAAAAATCAGATGAGAAAATGGCGCCACAAAAAAGCAACAAAAATTTTTTACAGAAAAAAGATGGACGACAAGTTCGCGCGCAGTTATTACGAACAACAAATATGGAGTCTCACTACTGTTTTATAACCTCACTTTTGACCGAGCCACACTTTAGCAACCGCACCATGAGACACTTTATAAATTTCAATATATTATACAAAGTACGCACCTTTTAATTTCCACGGGCGAAGGACCAAATGTTTACCGCAAAGCGGTTTGTGGGAACTTGGTTGGTGTACCTCGTTTGGGAGCTTGTTATTTGAAGGTTGTAGACGGTTGCCGGGTGGGCAAACAGCAAACCACATAAAACAACAAAAGGGCCACACTTGTTGGGCTTGATTTTTGAAACCACGGTTTAGTAAAACACTGCACAAACTTTATGACTGGCCAAATTAATGTCAAATATTTTATTGTTTTATTTTGCTTTATTTTGTTTAAATTATTTCACTTTTTTTTTTTGAGCTGGCGTCTGTCTCTGCCCAATCACGAACGTAAAGTAAGTGTCCCAGGCTGGCAGCAAACCTGACGCCGGTACGCTTGGCGGCGACTCACGCCATTCGGCAGGTGCTAGCACGGCCTGGTACACTTACACCTGGCGCACATGAGACATGGTGTCCCCACATGACAGTATGTGCTCATGTTACATTTGTATACAGAATTGTGCCAAGTTCATTGACGTAATTATGTTCAATTGCTTAAAGAAATGTTTTAGCATAATTTTGCTGACGATAATAAAAGCAAAAATGAAATCAATTTAACAAAGTATTTAATAGTGTATAGTGCGGCGCATAATTATATGTGCACACTCTACACCTTGTTCATTTTTATTATTTTGATATTTATTGTCATTAAAAATTCTTGGTTTATATTTTTTGTATTCGAACCTAATGCATGTATCTTCGAATTTTCTTTTTGTCATTATGTCTATTATATTTCCTAAGTCTCGTTCGTCATAGATTTTGTCTAACAGTATTCCCTGCGTCATCTCCTTTATCGTGTTAACTAATAGACTGTCAATGTTTGTTAAGTCAATGCAATGGTCACCGCGATAATATGCAATTAATTCGTCCGTCTTGTATTTTATGTTTTGGATTTCTACTGCTAATTCACTTACAGTATTTATCCTTAGATTGCTGATCCGTTTGTATATCTGGTGCGGTTCCGTATCCGGTCTGTATCTCAATCTTAGTACTTTCTTAATCAGCTGCCAGTTGTCTGGTGTAGGTAGGTTAATTACCACATCCTTTGCTTGTCCTTGAATTGTCCGATAAAATATCATCCTTACGGCTTCTTTTCGCAACTCTTTATTGTTGATTGTTGACAGCAGGTACTCTACACCGCTAAAAAAGCTTTTTACGGTTACTTCTCCGGTTCCTGTAAAAGTTGGTAAGTAGTTGATTGTTTTTGTAAGATTTTGCATTGCATTGCTGTCTCTCCCAAGATTTTGCTGTAACTCTATGTAGGCTGTTTTAAGTTGTTCTAGTTGATGTTCTCTTCTCGACAGTTTCTCTACCAAATCTACTGGGGGTACTTGAGCCTGATCTTGTGCCATCCTTCTTTCGTCAAACGTTTGTTGTCTTTTTGCTTTTTTTTTCTTGTGGTGTTGGCTTTATTAGCTTTCACTGCACTTACTGTTTTTCTATAACAGTTTTTTGTTTGTGGTGTTGACTGCGTTAGTTTTCACTGCACAATTATTTTTCTTTCATTTGTGGTGTTGACTTGGTTAGTTTTCACTGCACAAATCTTATTCTTTTATTGTTTTTATTTTCACTGAAATTATTTATTTATAATCCTGGAGGGTCCCTTAGGATTCGCAGAATTTTATTTTCAGTGATTATATATATATTTTTTTTAATATTTTGTTCGTTTCACTGGATACCGATTTTACATGTATCCTACCGACTGCGCCACTCAAATAATAATTTACCAAAATTACGTTTTTAAAAAAGAAAAGACTTTATTTAAAACAACGTCAACATTGACACCAGAATCAATTTCTTACTATTTAACTTAAATTATTATATTGTGTCATTGTGAAATCAATAAGTGTCAGCAAAAATGTTTATTTTACAAATTAATAAATTTATTTTGCAATTAATAAATTTCAGCAAAAAAGTGTTTTAGTTTACAAATTGATTTCACAATTCCATTCTTTTGTTCCGTTCTATTTTATTTAAGAAGTCGTCGAACTTGTCTATAACTGTATCAGCATTTACAAGTTCGTCGACTTTGTTTGTAGATTTATTATTATCTATATATGTAACTCGCGCGATTAACTTTCTTAACAGAGCACGCATTTTGATAATAAAATTCAATAATTTGCAAGCGTTGTTCATTTGTAAGACGACTAATGGTTAAATTATAGACCAAACTGAAGATGTTTGACAGTTAATTAAAACACGAAACGTGCGTCAGCTGCTTAAACCAGCGTGGCCAAAAAGATAATAGCTAAAAATCACCCTTTAGAAAGATTAACTATTGGATCAAGATCCGCTATGGATAATGGAGACTTATCGAAATTATCTTGACAGTGCTGCCATCACCCTTAAAAACCCTAACAGCTGTGTTCTTAATAACACCCAAGTCAAGAGCAAACCTACTCGAGCAAAAACCACGCTTTACAAATACCGCTGTACCTCCTTCATGCCCAGTACGTCGGTCTTGTCTATATACTTGATATCCCGCCAAACCTTTTTTATGCCTAGCCCTAGAAAGATAATCATATTCTGACATACGTTAAAGATAATCATGCGTAAAATTTACGCATGCTTTCTGCAAAGCTAAATTATGGCATTTTATTGATTAATTTAGAGTAAACTAATGTTGGTTACTTTCTTCAATATAACTGAAGTAAAAATACCAGAGTTTTAAATTAGTTTATATATATTTATTATAAAAAAAAACAAAAACAAAAAACAACTTCAGTAATTAACAAAACTTAAAGATCATATTTCTTTGGAAACGGGTGATAACGTTTTTATGTTTATAGTCAGTCTTTTTAATGGATTTTTTTATAAAATACATATATAAAGGTTTTTTAAAAATTAGTCAGATACAACTTTGGCAGATGTCAATATTATGTTTACGACAAATAACTTTTCTGCATTTATTGCACGATGCGCTTGCTTTTCGTCTTATATTTAATAGGCTAAGTGCAGTAAATACGTTTTTTTGGTACTGGTTCTACAGCAAATTCTTTAGTGTTATCTTTCTATGAGTGTGCAGTATGTTTTGACAATAGTGTTGATATATTGTCACGCAAATACCTCTTCAAAGTAGGTGCTTCTAGTCTCTTATTCATTAAGGGTGATGTTAGTGCCATACTAAGGTTTTTCATAAAATTTTTGCGACTTAGAGCCTTATCACCTTTGCTGCTGACATTATGGCTATATATTATATAAGCATTAATGCATGCAATATTTATCATCCCGTAAAAAACAGCCATAGGCCATATATTCGTCTTCCTACCACATGACATGACAGAACACATTTGGTCTAAAGTGTCTACTCCACCTTTAGTTTGATTATAATACATAATCATTTCAGGTTTTCCGCTAGTTTCATTGACAGAAGCATCTTCGTCACAAGAAGATAACACGTAATTCATTTTAGAGGGCTTTGGCTTATAAGAGACAAGTGTAAGGGGTCCGTCAAAACAAAACATTGATGTTCCTACGGGCCTTGATCGATAGTTTTTTATTTCTTCTGGTATTTCTCGTTTGTTAGATCGCACTGTTCCTACAAGAGTAAGTTTATACGGCTCCTTGAGTAAACTTTTTGCCAAGGGAATTGACGTGAACCAATTGTCGCACGTAATATTGCGACAACTGCCATGTAAAGGCTGTGTTAATTGTTTTACGTAATATTCGCCGAGCGGCAAACCGTTCGTCTGGGTTCCTTTTCCCAAATAAGGCATTGCATTTATCATGTACTTTGTGCCACTGTCACACATCATAACTATTTTTATTCCATATTTACTTGGCTTATTAGGAATATACATCCTAAATGGACACCGTCCACGAAACCCAATTAATTGCTCATCGATAGTGACATGAGCACCTGGAGTGTAATTACTTATACATCGTTGTACAAAAATGCCAAATATTTTTCTGATGGGAGTAAATACATCGCTTGTTTGAAGTGCGAGGCGGATGCTTTTATCACCCGTTCGGAGACATCGTATTAAAAAATCAAATCTATCACGGCTCATCACTGACACATACAACATTGACAAAGATCGATCGAATAGCTCCTCTGTATTCATGTGGTTGTCCTTTCTCACCGCTGTCATTACCAGAATCCCAATCAAAGCTCGAATTTCTACTTCGCACGTATCCCGAAATGTAGCGCTGGTCATAGATTCAGTTCTTCTCAAAGATATCTCGGAATTAGTCCATTTTACGATTTCCGTAATTATCTCATCAACAAAAAACTTGCCAAAGCATGAAAGGGGATCATGCAGATTGCGACACATCCGAGTAGGACCCCTTTGAGATCTAATAACATTCAATGCTGGGACTCGGCCGCGTTTACTTGATTTCGACGTCGACCAACAATGGTATTCTTTCCTCTTATAGCTCTCTGTGACAAGGTTATTATTCGCAGAGATGCAGACGAAGAAGCTGGTTGCTCTACATTAACTTCTTCTATATACTCGCCTGCGATAGACGTTGGCTGTTCTTCAGTCTGCATCTTCGAAAGCTTCTTCAACGTCGCTCTGTACATCATATTCGCTCTCGTGGTCTTCTATCTCGCTATCCGTTTCTTCACAACTAATCTCGTCATCAGTCTCTAAAAGGGCGGCTAGGATAGCATCTTCATCCAAATTGCGACGTGCCATTTTTCCAGTCAGGATGTCGACAGATCAAAAGCTACAATATAAAATTTAATTTGTGCACAATAAGTGGTTACCAAAAAAACAAACAACACGAATGTTAATAAAAATAAAAATTTGGGAGGTCACACTAAAGATAATCATGCGTAATTTTGACTCACATATATATTTCAAAATTAGAAAAACTTACCGCAGCGATGTGTGTGTCTCATTAAAGCTCTGACCAACGACTGAGATATCTAAAAAGTACAACGGCGAATTCATTGTAAATAAAGAGAAACAACAATATTTTGAAAGAGCATGCGTAAATTTTACGCAGATTATCTTTCTAGGGCTAGGCGAAAGCTAATGTTTAGCACTCAAGAGAACATCACGGTGATGTTCTCCTACAAACAAATCGCGTTCCTTCTTCCCTGAACAGTCCAGTGGACCACCCCCAAGAAGACGTCTGCAGTCGGTATCAATAAAGTCGAATTCGGACCGAGCAGTCGCAAGTGTTACAGCGGGTGCACTTCGAACAGATGGATCTATCTGCTGTACCGCGCCGACCCTCCCTGCTCTATCCCTGACCTTTCAGCATATGATGGGCTTGGTTTTCGACACTATCACCGAAGGGGAAAATTTAACACTAGAATGTCTTTCTCCTTAGAAACTCAAGACGTTTGGGACATTCCCTTAAACTCTTAGCATGCCCATAGGTCCCAGAGTTAACACACCTAGTCCTATCTGTCTAACTGCCTCCCCAGTAATGGGATCTGTCAAAAGAATCTCGCTGACATTTTCACCCTTTGGTAGAACTATGCATTCTCCAAGAACCATTGGATCCCACGCACTTAACACACCTATACGGCATGTTACAGTTAATGGCAACATGGCCGAACCTTTGACAGTTGTAGCATTGGATCAAGCCATTTCTCACATGTTTCTCCATATTTACTATACAATAAAGAATTTATTTCGCATTGTGAAAAGATTTTACATCAGAATCTCTTCCTATTTGAAAGAGCCACCTAACTTGTGCAGACCCAGAATGCTTATCTAAAGGTCCCGCATATATGCCTTAACCCCATCAACTTCAAAGGAGTCAGAGAGACCTTTTACTACGACCGAAATATATCTCTGCGATTTCGGGGTATGGGTATAGTAATTCACCCCCTGGTCTGTCAGTAATTTTTTGAGTTTTCCAAAATCCTCAAGTGTGCACACTCCTATATTGGTCTCATTCTTGCCTAATATCTTAATGTTGTAACCTTTATGGCCTAAAATACCTTCTAATTAACCAGTTATTTCTCTAACATTAATATTATAGGTAGTAACAACCGGCACTTATTTGTTCTTACCATTACTCGTATTATTTTTCTTTGTTGAAGTGGTTGTAGTCTTGTTTACCGCCTTCTTGATTGGAGAAATTTGATTTGTTTTCCTACTTTCATCATTACGGGAAAAACCTGCAGCATTTTTAGCATGACCCTCGTCAACGGCAACAGCTTTTCTCTTCTTCGTAAAAGTAGTTGACTCCGTCTCACACCTCATCTCGTCTGCGCTGGTGTACTCGTCGCTGACTTCGTTGTTTTCTTCAAATTTTTCCGCTAGCTCTTCTAAACTTTTTCGAAGTTTTTCATTTCCTTCAGAACATATTCGAGTTTTTTATTGAGAAGCTCCATTTCACCATCCTTCGCTAACAATATATTTTGAATTTCTTAAGCGCTAGCCTGGAGCTTCTGTCTCTTATTAGGTGCAAGCTTGTTGCTCTCCTCTATTTTCTTGCTTTCGTTGCACTGCACTTGCTTTCTGCTTGACTCAATCTCTAATCATTCTAATATTCTAACAGATTGACAGGTTTTGAAATGATCGATTTCAAACGACTTATTTAAGTTTATTTCAAAAATTTAATTTTAACATTGTATTTGTAAGACCTCAATCCTGGACATATTTTTTGTAATGGGATTCGGACCCATATACAGTTTTTCTCTAATAATATTTAACGAACTTCTGCGGCTTATATTTGGCTCCTGTTTGTACCATATCACATGATTTTAAGTCCCGTAGTACGAACTATGTGCACATGACATTAAAGGATTTTCAATATGCGTTTCATTATTGCTGTCGCAACCGCTGTATCAAAGAGTCATACTTGTAGTGAAAAATGATAATAAAAGATATATACGATTTTCTAAAAAAATGTTCCCATATTGTTTCTGCTGAGGACAAATTTAAGCTTATCAATATTCAGTCACATCTTGAGTATGAAAAGAATTTCAAACCTTAAAAAATAAGTTCGGTAAACTCTATGAAGACTGCTCTTAGTCAGACGAAAATGCTAAATGTAGGCCAGACACCTGCTCATGTTCTCAGTGTAGAAAAAAAATAGCAGTCGATGAAGAAGCAAAACAGCTTAAGCAAACATACTACAACATTTATAATATTACTAAATGTAAAAATTGTAGTTTCCATAAAACTTAATAAATAAAGAAACAAAAATATTATTGTATGTTTACCTCTGGATGCTTCGCTCTGTTGGCGCTGGCTGGGTTCTTCCTTGAATGAAGCTGTTGGGGTTACCTGGGAGCGGGTCTTGTTACTAAGGTCACGGGTACGAAACCACCTCTTATCTCGGAACAATAAAACAAAACAGTCTGTTTATTCCTTTTTTTATTTCAATGTCCTTTTCTTTGTAGATTATTAGTTTTAATTACGTTTTGGTTTTTTTTTTATTTCATTTGTTAGTTTTGAAATTTGCACTGTGAGGCGTCTGTCACATCTGTAATCAAGAACAACGAGGGACGAACAAACCAAAAAGACCCGAGATGGGCAATAACCTGCCGCCGTTTCATGTGCGGCGACTCACCACACAACGTATTAGACCACCTAGTGATGTGATGACCACAGAATAACGTGTCCACACTTTAGTCATGACAGACGCTAACATACCGCCCGCCTCGCGACGGTGGTGCAACACAACTACTAATTTAGTTTCTCCATATTCCCTTTACAATGAAGAATATATTTCGCATTGTGGAAAGATTTTACATCAGAATCTCTTCCTATTTGAAAGAGCCACCTAACTTGTGCAGACCCAGAATGCTTATCTAAAGGTCCCGCATATATGCCTTAACCCCATCAACTTCAAGGGAATCTGAGAGACCTTTTACTACGACCGAAATAGACCTCTGCGATTTCGGAGTATGGGTATAGTAATTCACCCCCTGGTCTGTCAGTAATTTTTTGAGTTTTCCAAAATCCTCAAGTTTGCACACGCCTATATTGGTCACATTCTTGCCTAATATTTTAACGTTGTATTTTTTATGGCCTACAATACCTTCCAATTTGCTGGTAATTTCCCTAACATTAATATTATAGGTAGTAACAACCGGCACTAATTTATTTTTACTATTACTCGTGTTGTTTTTCTATGCTGAAGTGGTTGTAGTCCTGTTAACCGCCTTCTTGATTGGAGACATCGTATTTGTTTTTCCACTTTTATCATTACGGGAAAAACCTGCAGCATTTTTATCAAGACCCTCGTCAACGGCAACAGCTTTTCTCTTCTTCGTAATAGTAGTTGGCTCCGTCTCACAGCTCGTTTCGCCTTCGCTGGTGTACTCGTCGCTGACTTCGTTGTTTTCTTCAAATTTTTCCGCTAGCTCTTCTAAACTTATCCGAAATTTTTCATTTTCCTTCAGAACATATTCGAATTTTTTATTGAGAAGCTCCATTTCACCTTCCTTCGCTTACAATATATTTTGAATTTCTTTAGCGCTAGCCTGGAGCTTCTGTCTCTTATTAGGTGCAAGCCCGTTGCTCTCCTCCATTTTCCTGCTTTCGTTGCACTGCACTTGCTCTCTGCTTGACTCAATCTCTAATCATTCTAATATTCTAACAGATTGACAGGTTTAGAAATGACTTATTTAAGTTTATTTCAAAAATTTAATTTTAACAATGTATTTGTAAGACCTCAATCCTGGACATATTTTTGTAATGGGATTCGGACCCATATAAATTTTTTCTCTAATAATATTTAACGAACTTCTGCGGCTTATATTTGGCTCCTGTTTGTACCATATCACATGATTTTAAGTCCCGTAGTACGAACTATGTGCACATGACAATAAAGGATTTTCAATATGCGTTTCATTATTGCTGTCGCAACCGCTGTATCAAAGAGTCATACTTGTAGTGAAAAATGATAATAAAAGATATATACGATTTCTAAAAGAAATGTTCCCATATTGTTTCTGATGAGGACAAATTTAAGCTTATCAATATTCAGTCACATCTTGAGTATGAAAAGAATTTCAAACCTTCAAAAATAAGTTCGGTGAACTCTATGAAGACTGCTCTTGGTCAGACGAAAATGCTAAATGTAGGCCAGACACCTGCTCATGTTCTCAGTGTAGGAAAAAAAAAATAGCAGTCGATGAAGAAGCAAAACAGCTTATGCAAACATACTACAACATTTATAATATATATTATAAATAAAGAAACAAAAATATTATTGTATGTTTACCTCTGGATGCTTCGCTCTGTTGGCTCTGGCTGGGTTCTTTCTTGAATGAAGCTGTTGGGGCTACCTGGGAGCGGGTCTTGTTACTGGGGCCACGGGTACGAAACCACCTCTTATTCTCGGAACAATAAAACAAAACAGTCTGTTTATTCCTTTTTTTGTTTTAATCCCTTTTTTTATTTCAATGCCCTTTTTTTGTAGATTAATAGTTTTAATTACGTTTTGGTTTTTTTATTTCATTTGTTAGTTTTGAAATTTGCACTGTTAGGCGTCTGTCACATCTGTAATCAAGAACAACGAGGGACGAACAAACCAAAAAGACCCGAGATGGGCAATAACCTGCCGCCGTTTCATGTGCGGCGACTCACCACACAACGTATTAGACCACCTAGTGGTGACTTAGTCGTGACAGACGCTAACATACCGCCCGTTTCGCGACGGTGGTGCAACACAACTACTAATTCAGTTTAATTAAAAAAAAGATAGTTAACAACAAAAAAATTAACTTTAAGCGTTAAATACAGACTAATTAAGTAAATAAAGTTAATGGTTACAAGAACCAAGTTAACATTAGAGTTTAATTTCAAAATCAATAATAAAAGTTAATTAACGATTAATTTTATTTGGCTAGAAGAGCCAATGCAGGAAAAAAATCGTTTAATTAAAAAAGTTAATTACAAAAAATTAAAGTTGGCAAGAGCCAGTTCAAATGCATCAGTCACGAGTATACGAGCCCAAAAATCGTATCTTGGACGTAGATGGATCCCGGCCGCTCTTGGCTTGCCTGCGAAAAATGCGACCTCGTACATCGGCCTTCAGTATGATATGATACTCTCTTGCCCTGTGCCAGTTGCGGTCAGCGCCAGCGGAGCCGTCACCCACGATTTCTTGCACGGGTCTTCGACTACACATTCGACAACTAATCGGCGTTTGGCATCGCGCATGTGGTAAAGGGTGACGCTAGCGCGGCCTCGATAAACAGCGCGGCGCAACCTTGCCGCTTCTACCGCAGTGATAATAGATGCTGCGGTGTTGGGGTCGATCAAAAGTCGCGTCCGCCGGATTTTGTTACCCGGACGAGTGCGGATTTGAACGCACGCCGTCATTTGCACCCAGACGTTTCCTTTTAGCATTGGATGGAGAAAGCTGTTATGGTTCTTTTTGCAGTGGCGGCACCGATCCAGACGTTTGCAATCGATGCGCCCGTGCGACTGTGCCAGGCTGTTATAGCACAGGGAGTATTGGGCCGCGACTCTCAGCTTACCCTCTACGTTCATTATCATGAAGCGAATGCACTGGCAAATTGCGTGAAACATGTTGCACAGTGGGCAAACAAAATTGGGGCTGAAGAAACCGTCGAACATTTTAAACTGTAAAGGGAAAGATTTTAGTTGAAGTTTGAGTGGCAGACAATGTTAGGGGAAAAGTGGTTTTGTTAGGCAGAGTCGTTTGGTAGAAGTACGAGCCTATGTATAGGCCGCGTAAAAACGGGCAAAACTCTCACTATCAGACCTAAGCGCCATTCAGTAGGACCACACGGCTCGCTTTTTAGTGCAACAAGATCATTTTCTTTGAGGTCGACTTAAGGAAACTTCCACTTATTGCGCTTGTGCAATTTTTTTAAGTACTCTTCCTTCCACCGTAGACAGATGTTCTGATGTAAAGCCTTAATTTTCCGCCACCGGTTCAAAATACGCATGGATGAGGTAGGTTATTCAGGTTCAGCTGGGGCAAGCAGAGCGGAACCTACTAGAAAGTGTCCTGGAGTAAGTGCCGACCAGTCCCCCACGTTTTCTGACAGAGGGCCAAGAGGTCGAGAATTAGGACACGCTTCGACCGTTGCGAGGAGCGTTGCAAATTCTTCAAATGTGTATTTAATCTGCCCTGCCGTCTTTTTAAAAAGGGTTTTGAAGCTTTTTACTCCTGCCTCCATATGAGGGGCCGCCGCGAGGATGAAGTGCCATTCTACCTCTTAAATCTATCGCTGCAGTTGTCCAATGATTTGTGTGTTCTTTCAGCCTTATCTTGCTTTGCTGCAGCGACAGTAAGTTGGCCTTCTAACCACTTTTCACTTTTTATATTAAGCTTTTGTTTTCTGCAGCTAACTTCTTTGTAGCGTTGTTTTAGTACTTTTAAAAATAATATAATTGGTTTTGTATTTCGGTGCTACACGAATTTAAGTTTAATTTTATTTTAACGTAACTAAGAACAACTTCCTGGTTTTTATTTCTAAAATACTCTTCGGTCAGTTCTTCATAGCTGAAGCTCTCCATATTTTTCTGAATATTTTTATTTGTGTCGGTTATGTTTTATCACTTGTAAATAACGTTCGTACACGTAAAGGATTTACTTATTATTGAGTAATCCCTTATCGAATCCGTAGTTTTATACATTTTTAGATGCATGTTATTCACACATTGATCTTCAGTGTCATAGCAGGTGGTACTTAAATATAAAAAAACTGCACTTGTTATCCAGACCTTAACATCAGGTAAAACTAATTAACATCTCGCCTGTAATGTGTTCTTTAATCCCTATAGCCCTTGGTTATTTTTTATAGCTGTCAGGGTTTCAGCTGTTAATTAAGGCGTTCAAAAGAACTGCCGAATTATTGGAGAGTCTTTCAATTGAACACAAGGCAGGTTGTTGCCAATATTGTATTGTAATTTCAAGTCTGTCTTTATTTAGGTTTGTATGGATTTACATATATACTATGGCTGAGATTTTACTCTAGCCGTTCTTACTTATTCTAATCATCGACAGAGTTCTGTTTATCTCTGTCGGCATTATGAGGATATCAATATTTGTCAATGACTAACTCCCTTTACTATTGTCATGACCAATCAGAATATTTTAATATTGGAATGCACTCA
The DNA here is from genome assembly GCA_963583895.1 of Melanophora roralis. Taxonomy (NCBI): domain Eukaryota; kingdom Metazoa; phylum Arthropoda; class Insecta; order Diptera; family Rhinophoridae; genus Melanophora; species Melanophora roralis. The sequence goes on along the minus strand of OY757190.1, from coordinate 80,267,983 downwards.
ATTTGCATTTCCACTCAATTTGTTTCATTCACTTACATTCTGGTTGATTCTTATATTTGTCGTAAGTCAGTTCTGCTGTCATTTGATAGTGCACAATACCCTACTCTGATTTGGTTGGTGTGTATAAATATCAGAGTTGTTTAAGGGTATGCGGTGGCAACTTTGAGGTACACTACACGCCAATATGGGGTTGTTTTTTCTTTTTAGTAGTTTAATGTCGTGATTATTATTATAAAATTGTTTATGACTTTGGTTGACCGTAACAGTTGATAACAGGTATATTAAAAGAGGTCATATATTTACTGTAGAACCTATTGTGATATTTTTATGGTATTTTCATTAAAATTAAAAAAGTGTCCTACCGGCGGGTCGTGACGGGTGCAAAAGTATATATAGGATTAAAGAAGACACTTTCACCTTTCTTCTGGTGGTATACGTTTCTTATCCCCTTTTGTTCCCTAGAAGTTATATTCCGCTAAAGTTTAAATTTAAGAAATAAATAGTAGTTTTATAAATATTTCATAAAACCCCTAATATTAAACGCTAAAGCGGTAACCACTTACAATAACTGAAGACTATAATCCTACCAGCATTATAAAAAAGACAGCAGGCCATTATCGATGATAGCTTGCGAGTAGTAACCATTTATTTTTGACAAAAAAAAAAACAAATAAGAAACACAGTTGAGTTTGACAGCATGCCACGTCCACAATTATCAGTAGTTAAACCAAATTTTTTTGGCTACCTTAATATGAATATATTAGCCCCAAAAAGCCGTAAAAATTTTTAAAATCAGTGACCAAAAAAAAGTTCGACTTTTGACCAATGAAAAACGATTTTCAGCCACTGTGCGGCATACGCTAACTCTGAAGAGTCCCAAAACCAATGAAATTCAATATGACAATCTGGTGCATACTGAATCCACCGGGGAAGTTTGATCCTATCAATCTCATTATAATTGGCTACAAAAGATTGCCATTTATGTAGGGCCACAGGTTTTATTGGGTCATCCCAATCTATTTTATCGAGCCACATTTGCTGCATTAAAATCTTTGCAGTGACCACTATTGGGACCAGCCAACCTGCTGGGTCGAACAAACGCGCAATTATTGAAAGGACTTCCCTCTTGGTATAGATTTGTTTGGGGCTCATTTTTTCAGTAGAAAAGTAAAAATTATCCTCAACTGCGTTCCACCAAACACCAAGCTTTTTAGTTGTGCTCTTATCATCGAGCGACAAAAAATCTGCATTCAGTAAATATTCCTGGGGCAAATTTTTCAAAATTTGTTTTCAGTTTGATATCCATTTTTTTAACTCAAAACCTGCAGTCCCTAATATGGTTTCTTGCCTTCAACGCATTGGAAATATAATGAGCTCCTACGAGAGCATCATCCACATACATACCCTCACGCAGAATATCAGCATCAAGTGGAAAACTACGTTCTTCATCGTTCGCCAGTTGTAGAATAGTTTTAGGAGCCAAATATGAAGCCCAATTTACACCAAAAGTTACTGTTCTCAGTTGGTAATCTTCAACCTCACTATTCTCCGAGCTACGAAACAAAATTTTTTGATATGGTCTATGTTCGGGTGTCACAAATATTTGGCGATACATTTTCGAAATATCCGCATTAAAAGCAAACTGATAAAATCGCCATATCAAAATCAGTGTTACTAAATCAGTTTGTAAAATGGGACCAACGTACAACAAATAGTTGAGGCTTTTTCCACTCCAGGACACACCGAAGCGTTAAACACTATTCTCAACTTTGTGGTTGTACTTTCAGGTTTTAAAACGCAATGGTGAGTTAAATAATAACCGGGCCACTTTTAGAAAGTTCACATTTCTCCATGTGCCCTAAGGTCATATATTATTTTAAGGCCTCATCATATTGAGCCTTCAGATCTGGCTTGCGTAACAAAACCCTCTCCTTTCTTATATATTGAGCGAGCGCAATGGGTCTCATGCATAAAAAGTGAGCTTGAGCTCGGACTCGATTTTTTGAGTAAAAGGTGCTTGTCGTATGCATAATAAAATATGATTTATTTGCTTTAACTCACTGCTTACGTTTGATCTCTTCTTGCTGAGTTTGAAGTAAGTTAGATGAGCTTGTGCTCATTTTCATATGCATAAGAACAAGCTTTTACTTTATTTTGTGAGCTCTTGCTTAAATTTTGTTGAGCATGCCTTTTAGTTGACTCGCGTACACTAAAAAGGAATCATGGCTAAATATTTTTTGCCACAAAGATATACAAAATACTACCAACAGCGTAAAACAAATTTAGCAAGTGAGGATAAAAAATTATACAGGTTTGTATTTTTAATTATTAATTCTTTTTTATAAAATTAATAACTAAATGATAAATACATAGGTTTGATGATAGTAGCATCTGCTGGTTGGCTAATTACTTTTTTGAGGAGTCAGAAGAAACACGTGGTGGTGCCCTCAGCAACATTGATAAAATTCAAATGTATTTAAGGTTTTGTGCAGATCCTGGATTCCAAAATGGTATAGCCACAGATATTAGAGTCCATCAATCAACTGTGTCGCGAACTATTGCGGAAGTTGCGAAACTTATATCTGCCAAAGCGAGTGGATATAATTCCCGAAAGATGCAGATGATGCCATTTCATATAAGCTGTTCTTTTATTATATTTTTCTTCGTTAATTCAATGCCAAATTTTTCCTTAATTTCTGTTACTTTTCTATTGTTTGTTTTATTTTTATTTTTAATGCTTGGTAATTGACCATTTTCTAGTATATATCTGTTTTGTTTTAGCTTTTCTACTAAAAATTTAGAAATGTCGTCAGTTTCTATTTTATTATTATTATATGATTCTACTTCACTTTCACTTGACGACATGTTTGCACTTCAATAACAATTATACGTTTGATCTCCATTTGCTCAAGTAATTGCAATTGGTTTGAACTAATTTTTATGCATACGAAATTCAGCAAAAGCTGTTGCTGTTTGATCGAACTCGACTTACGAGCAATTGCTCACATGCCTCAACTCAGCGCTTTTACTGGTTTTTATGCATGAGACCCAATGTGTCTATTGGGACCAACTGAAGTGAATTAATTTTTAAAGAGCAGACTCACAGTGTATCTTCCTTCAGAATTTCTTGTGGTAGTAGAACGATAGATCTCCTCACATTTTTTATCCTCTTCAGTCAAAAACTTCTTACGAGAAACTTCTTCTAACTCCCAGAACTTTTTCAAATGGTCATCAATGGAAACTTGTGTCATATGAGACACTCTAACTGATCGTGTGGAAGCATTACTGGGTACTGGGCCGGTCAAAATCCAACCAAAGATTGTTTCTTGAGCCACAAGGGATTCAAAAATACCATGTTGGACTCCACCACGAAGAATAAGAGGGTACAAGTCTCCTAATAATATGTCGACCTCGCTATTTTCATAAATCTAAATGAGGTAGCTCGTTGTTAGTAAATGGCCTTCACACAAGCGCGACGAGCATTGAAATACGAAAATAGGGTCCCATGATTCTATGTCAACATTGTATAATTTTAACACCGCCATACAATTGTTGATTTCTCTTTATAGCCTTTTAATTTCAGCTGCTGACTTATGTTGACAGGGATATAAATTAAAATGATGTGTTGTGGTTAATCACAAATCACTCGTCTTGACAACTTTTTAACTCTGAACTGGATACCTAATTAAGGTGCCACAAACTGCCACCTAGTCTTGGCTAAGATTGATGGTATTTGCAATGGAAATGCTAAATTGTCTTTTAAATTTTTTAAACAAAACCACAACAATTCTATAAGAAATATGTTTATTTATACAAATAGAATTAGGTACCGAAAATGTCCATTAAAAAAAGTTAAGAATTTAAAATAATATTGAAAGTTATTATGACAAGCCCCGTCTTTAAACATATCATTTAAACCTTTACACTTAACATTTAAAAACAAAAAAAATAAGCATTCAAAATAAAATTTTGAATGCTGAAGGAAAACAGAACTTTTGCAGTTTTTACAAAAGTATATAAGACGAAACTTATGTTGTCCTTTTCTTTGCAAATTTAGCAATTAGGTTTTTTTAAACTCAGGTCCATTTTTTGTAGCAAGACTCGACTGCGGCTTGTTAAGCATACAAAATATTATATTTTTATTAATTACTATAGTTTTTTTAACCCGTTTTTATTAATATAAACACTTTTAATTTTAAGTCTTTTTTCATAAAAAAAAACCCCAATTTTGTTATTGTTGATATTTAATTGCTCTGTTGTGTGGCATCATCAAAACAAAAAATTAGTATTTAAATTGAAGTTTGAAAAAAATTTAAAATTGAAGCAACATTGTTAAAAAAATATTTTTATTTGAAAAAAAAAAATATTGTTATGTAAGTTAAACTTTTTCTTTTACGTTTTATTAAAAAAATATATTTTAAAGTGCACCACTGCGCACTATGATTAAAAGACGGATTTGATATTTTACAAGTATTTATTTTGTCAGCGCTTCGTTGCTGCCCAAAGTTAACTAACTTAAAACTAAAACATATTTCTTAATTATAGCCAAAAAATGATTACTTATCATTCCATTCCCAGACGTAACCTGATCCTCTTATTCTGTCGTGAGAACATTTAGTTGGCGCGTGTGCAGCGTCAGCGGAATTTATTGCACATGCATTTGGCTCATGCATGTATGTTCGTGTTAACTCCTCCCTCGCCAAAAATCTGCGTCCCGCAGATTGTAGTTTCTTGGGTTGGATTTGTGACACTTCGAATGGGGGGAAATGTTCGCTTAGAGTATAGGGCCTTCCAACAAATATACCCTAATAATGACAATACCAGAAAAATTGTGGTATCGGCTGCCAGAGAGAAACGATGCCCAATGGCCAGATTCTCCAATCTCTCTATATTATGCAAGCTGATGTTGTGTAGGTAACCAAGATCCAAAAGCCGTTTTTCCTTGACAATAGTTGTTACTACCTGTGGCAAAATCTGTACCTTGGTCTCGATATGACTGGAGTAGGTGTAATTTTTTATTCGTACCTCTTCGTTGTTTAGGCGTATAACATAAGTTCCTGAAAGCAATTTAGTGAAGTTATTACCGTATAAATTACCCTCAAAATTGGAGATGAAGATTGTATCTTCCATCACGAGTTCGATGATCTCGTCATCGCAGGATTCGTAGGTGCATGTTGCTTCACCGCCTTTAATCAATGTTGGAACACAGTCTTGTTCTGAGAGTCTCTTCAGGCTTTTTTCTTCGCATACTGTGTTGTCGTTAATTCGAAGACATGGCTGAAGTACCCCGAAGGTTTCATGCTCGTTGACCATTAGCGTGTTATAGGGCAAGTTGATTTTCTTTCCATTTCGTACTGCTGGCTTGACGATTAAGTAGTTGTACTCAACCTTTCTTACCTTAGGCAAGGACAGGACATAGAGAAGTGTTGTCCCGTTTGAAAGAACCTTAGGTTTTGCATACTCAGCTGCCTCCAACTCGTTGGCATAAGGAAGCGTGGTGATTTCGTCAACTATACTATAGTGTTTGGCCCAACAAGCGTTCGTACTCTTGTAGGTTGATGATGTGTACCAGGTTGAAGTGTCCATCCACTAGCCAAGCTTTGCCATACTTAAATGTAACCAGAGGGGAGTGGTACTCGAATATCTGCAAACCGGCCACGACAGCGACCCATGTGAGACTGGAATGATAAAATTTTGTTTTTCCTAACTCTACCGTTAGTGTTTTAGTGTTTTAGTGGCTTATTAGTATGTAAGTTATGTTCATGCCTTAATCTACAATAAATGTTACTTCTACTTTGTAGGTTAGCGTGGCTAATTTCTGTTACAGAAATTCCTTATTCTAAGTTAGTGTTTTGTTCTACATGATTCTTTGTATTTCTACGGATTTAATTTCTCTTTTATTTTAACCATTTTGCTTTTTATTATTTGTTAGTCCTGGCCAGGTTTTATGCTTTATTATTCTTATGTTAGGTACCTAATTTTTCTCATTGTTTTTTTATAATTTTTTCTTTTTGCGCAATTTTGTGGCTGAAGGCCATATTTTTCCTTCTTTTCTTAAAAAAATAAAGGAATTTTATAAATTATTTATTTTTTTATTGGCATTTTAAAATTTTGCAATAAATTTTCTTTTTTATGGCATATTTATACTTAATATTTAACAGTTTCCCGTTTATGCCTTTTTCATTTTCAAATATTTTGAAGCTTTTCTTTACTCTCATGGTACCCATGGAGAATTGAACCCCTCCGCGAATATGCGGTTTCCACTGAAATTCTGGGCCCATTTGTTACATTCTTTGTATGGACTGTAGATTCCGTATTGATCCCTTTTAGTCTCAATCGTTGATGGTTTAATTGAAAGAAACCTACTCATGGTACGAAGATCTACTACGACCCGTAACTGTGAGGACATCACTGAAACAGACCGTTGTCCCAAAGAAGAGAAATCGCACTAGGGAAGCTATCAATTTCTAATGTGGGTCTTGTGAATCTTTCTTCCAGTGCTCATTTGCACTGTGACCCGATTGTTCTTATTAACGACCGCTTTTTTATAAAGTGGTCGATGTTTCGCTTTAATCTGCTTGTTCCTAACATGAACGATGTCGCCCGCCTTAAATTCCTTCGGTGTCACCCGGCGCCTGGTATTGTGCCGCTCCAGGGTGGCCCTTTGTTTTTCCCTTATAGATTTTTTGACTTCCCTGTTTAACTTCCTACGAAAATTCTGTACATTTTGGTAATTAATTCTCTGGGACCTGTTAAAAAAAATGTCAACCGGTTTTCTGTTAGTGACTGAGTGTACGGTATTGTTATATCGATCGGTCGCAATTACTATCAATTCCCGAACTCCCAAGTCCTTATATTCAGCCTTTAAACATCGATAAATTTCTAACAAGGTTGAGTGGAATCGTTCCACTTGCCCATTTACCTCGCTACGGCCTACTGGAGTTAAATATACCCTGACACCGAATTGCCGAATTACATTCATCACGATTGGACTTATGAAACCACGTTCATTGTCAGTCACAAGAATACGTGGTGTTGAAAAATAACTAAGGACTTCGACTATTCTTTCCCTTACTTGCAAGGCTGATCGGTTCCTAAGAGGAAAAAGTTTCCCGAATTTTGAAAATTTGTCTAAAACGCTTATAAAATACTAATTTTGGAGTACAAACATGTCCATATGCAATATTTCACAAGGATAAGAAGGAATCGGTGTTTCCTGGAGCTTAGGCACTGGGGGGTGTCGATCGTACTTGTTAGCTTTGCAGATTTCACAATTTTTCGTATACCTTCTAACAAGGTTATTCATTTTAGGAAAATAGTATTTTTCCAAGAGTTGTAACTTATTTTCGTTTCCATTTCTATGTGCCCTTTTATGCTCCTCCTCTATCAAGAAACATACTCTATTTGGGCAGGTCACATCCTCCACGAATCTTTGAGTGACTCGTAGCTTATAGCGCGAAAAATGTTCTAAATAAACCTGCTGTAGTAGCCATAAATATTCTTCAGGGATTTTAATTCCATTGAGGACATCAGGCCTGATTTTTTCCCTAAGAACTCGAGTGAGATTTTCTTTGTTGATCTCTTCCAATGATACCACGTGACGTTCATAGCCAGGATGGGGATTGAGATGTGCCACCATACCCGATTTAAATGGTCGAATTATAATCTGGTTGCGAAAAACATTAATTGGGGCTTCGACGTGTGGAATTAAATCTGTGCTATCCTGTTCGGCACTGTGTACGGTGCCTTCGCTAGCCGTTACCGTATTTGAGTCCCCGGTTTCTATTCTACCTTCACTAGCTATAATTGTATCCGAATCTTCATGTTCAATCCTACCCTCGCTAGCTGTGTCCGTAGAAGATTCATTCGCTATGTGGGCACAAAAATCAATAGATGTAGCTCTTGAGCCCTGCTCAGCTTCCACTGAGTCAGTTGAGTCTACCTTTAGACGTGATAAGGCGTCCGCTACTACGTTCGATTTTCCAGGTTTGTAAACCAGTTCAAAGTTATATTCCTCTATCCTGGCCTTCCATCTTTTCAGCTTCGCATTATAATTCCTGTTACTAAGGGCGAAGGTCAGGGGTTGGTGATCAGTGAAAATGCGTATTTTCTTAGCGCCGTATAGGTAGGAACGTAGGTTGTCCAGCGCCCAGACTATCGCCAACATTTCCTTCTCGTTTGTGGCATACGACTCTTCTGTTTTGTTAAGGGATCGGGAAATAAAGGTTATGGGTTTGTCTTTTCCCATCTCCCCCTGGGAAAGTACGGCACCTAGTGCACTGTTAGATGCATCTGTCGTTAAATTAAATGGCCTGTCGAAGTCTGGAAAAGCTAATACCTCCGATGATGTTAGTAATTCCTTAAGGTCACTGAATGCTTGTAATTCATCTTCCCCGAGAATAATTTTAACTTTTTTGGACTGATTGGCTTTCACTTGTGCCATCTCGCCGCGAGTAAGGTTGGTTAGTGGTTTGGCTACTTTCGCAAAATCCCTGATAAACCTTCTGTAATATGAGGTTAACCCGAGGAAACTTTTAAGCTCCTTCAGAGTTGTGGGGGGTTTAATGTCAAGGATTGCTTTTACCTTTTTTCTATCGGGCAAGATACCTCTTTCTGTCACTACATATCCGAGAAATTCGACCTCGGTCCTCATAAACGCCGTTTTTTCCAAATTCACTCTGAGGTGAGATTCTTGTAGGCACTGGAATACCCTTTTCAGATTATCCAAGTGCTCTTCAGGAGTGCTTCCATAGACGATTATGTCATCTATGTATACGTAGCATATTCTTCCTATACAGCCACGCAGAACGTCATCGACCATACGCTGGAATATGGCAGGTGCATTACGTAGGCCGAATGGTAGCCTCAGAAATTCGTACTTGCCGTTCATTGTCGAGAAAGCTGTTTTTGGAACGTCTTTGGGGTGCATGGGAATTTGGTGAAATCCTGAAGTGAGATCGAGGGTTGTAAAATATTTTGCCTTTCCGAGGCTTGCTAGTGTTGAGTTGATGTCGGGGATAGGATAAGTATCAGGTATGGTGACAGCATTTAGTCTCTTGAAGTCTACCACCATCCTATATTGCTTTTCCCCATTGGGTTTTGGTTTTTTCGGAACCACCCAGATGGGGGAATTGTAAGGACTCCTGGATGGTTGGATTATATGATTTTCTAAAAGTTCCTCTATCTGCCTATCTACCTCTAAGCGCATACAAGCCGGGTAAGGATATTGTTTTGAGTATATCGGCTCGTCGGTGGTGCACCGAATCTCAGCCCTAATTGAGGTCTTTATCGCCTGTTCGTGGTCTATTGGGCCAAATATGTGCTTAAATTCGGTGATTAGTTTATTTAAAGAATTCTTTACTAAGGAAACTCTATTCAATCCATTTACTTCCTGAATTTTGAAGGGAATGCTGATTCCCGGACTGATTGTTAGAAGGTTGTTTTTGTGGTCGATTATAGCTTTGAGCTCACGCAGGGTATCATCACCTATTATACCGTTAAAAGCTGTGAAACCCGGTAATACATAGAAAGTAACTGTCGTATTATTTCCAAATGGTGCAAAAAATTTTCCATTTTTTTTTTTATTAATTTGTATACTTCCTGCTGCAGTGCGGACAGAGAATGGTTTCTCTAACTTAGTCGAGATGGGGCATAGGGCTGGCTCGACGAAGTTTTTTGTGGCCCCGGTATCTATGAGAAATTTTAAGGTCGAGTCATCCTGTAACTTGTAGTTTATGTATGGTATGCCGGAGAGGCGTGAGTCATAAAATTTACTTCTTCATCGACTGCTTGAATATTTCTATTATCGTCTGCCTCCGCCTCTTGCGTTATGTGGAACATCCTCTGTTGCTTAATGGGACGTTGGGCTGATCCAGAGCGCACTTGTTCTGAAAAGGCCCGCCTTTTGTTATTCCATGCATGGTTAGCCTTACTCCTGAATTGTGTGCTGCGATCTATGTCCATGGGTTCAGGTTTATCGGGACCGGACTGCTGTGTAGGTCGCTGTGGACCATATTGTCTATTGACAAAAGGATTAATGTGGGGTTGGTAGCGGTTTCTTTGTACAAATTTTCCGAAAGAATTCTTGTTTTGTTGAGTCTTATTTGGGTCAGAGGAAGCAAAACCAATTGGGACCTGAATTCTATTTTGAAAATTAGTCGGGTGTAGGTTAACCTGGCTTCTATAGTTGGTATTTCTTAATTCTATGCATTGCGAATACGCTTCTGGGAGGGTTTTCGGCTTCATGAGCATGATCATTTTTGAAAGTTCGCCATTTAGTCCCCTAACGAAAACCTCTAAGACCCTATTCCTGTATGTTTCAATCAGGACGTCAGTGGTCTCCGCGGAATAGCTTTCCGTTTTTAACTTATTAATAATTAGAGAGAATTGGTGGTTCACCTTGGCATAAAACTCATCTACAGTCATTGATCTTTGGGCCAATTGAGTCAGTTGATGCTCGAGAGTTCGAACATCGCGCTTGTCTGCATAATGCAGAGAGAGGCAATTTTTGATTAGCGACCAGTCGTCATCAAAAATGTTGTAGGAGGTAAGAGCTGCGTCGGCACTTCCTCTACATTTTCGGCGTATCGCCTGAATTATGGCTCTATATATAGGCTTGTGTCGCACAATTTCGTAATCCTTTAGAATACTTTCTACGCTATGTATCCAGGATACATATTGCGTAGGATCGCCTTCGAAAGGCTGAAGATCTTTTACACAGTCGGGCAACTTTCCGATTTCATTCAATTCCGCCTCTGTTGCCGGGGCGCGCAGTGGAGGGGGACAAGATGAGGGTCCCTCTCCCCTGACAGTTGGAGAAATTTCAGGCCTATTTTCCAATCTTTGGGTTCTTTGATCAAGGGTCTTTAATTGGGTAAGGACCGCATTTAGAGCGCCTGTTAATTCAGTCACTTTACTTTGCAAGGTTTCCATACTTACAGTGGTATTATAGAGGATCTGAAGAGGTGCATAGAAGATTTAACTATGTGGGGAGCGGAAAAAAGTTCCCTTTAATTTTTTTGCGCGACCGGTTTAACGCGGTTGAACAACAAAAAAATTTTTATATGTAGTCACACTTTTGATATACCCTTAGGAATTTGGGTTGATCTCAATTTTATTATTTTTTTCACAGTATTTTGTTTTCTATTTTATCTTTAGCTTTTCTTGGAATAGCTCACAGAATATTTTGTCACAGTATTTTAATTCAAAAATTGGCAGGAGCTTTTTATCTAAAAATTCACAGGGGTTTTTCCCTTTTCTTTTTTTTTTTTTTTTTTATTTAAAAAATTTGTCAAAAAAATTCACTGTTTTTTGTTTAAAAATTCACAAGGGTTTTTTTCCTTTCCTTTTTTTTATTCACTGTTTTTTGTTTAAAAATTCACAAGGGTTTTTTTCCTTTCCTTTTTTTTATTTAGAAAATTTGTCCAAAAAAATTTACTGTTTTTTGTTTAAAATTTTTGTTTCAAAATTTACAAGGGTTTTTTTCTTTCTTTTTTTTTATTTAAACAGCCCGGTCCCTGCTCGGGCGCCAGTTAAACTTTTTCTTTTACGTTTTATTAAAAAAATATATTTTAAAGTGCACCACTGCGCACTATGATTAAAAGACGGATTTGATATTTTACAAGTATTTATTTTGTCAGCGCTTCGTTGCTGCCCAAAGTTAACTAACTTAAAACTAAAACATATTTCTTAATTATAGCCAAAAAATGATTACTTATCATTCCATTCCCAGACGTAACCTGATCCTCTTATTCTGTCGTGAGAACATTTAGTTGGCGCGTGTGCAGCGTCAGCGGAATTTATTGCACATGCATTTGGCTCATGCATGTATGTTCGTGTTAACTTGTATAAAAATATTTTTTTATATTCAATTATTTGTTAAAACTTCCATTTTACAAAGTAAAGAAATATCGAATATCCGTAGGCTTTAAACTTATGTTTGTATTTATTTATTTACTTGTCCAATAAATATTCTTAATGATTTGTTAAAATTATCAACTCCTATTGTTTTATTGGTCCTGCCTTAATTTTTTTTATTCAGGAAATCTTGCATTTCCTGATCTGCTTACAAAGTTGGATGCAATGTGCTGGGTTTCTTAACGCAAGGGTGAATGTTGAAAGTTGCTCAGAATGCATTTAAAAAAATTTTTTTTTCACGCATATTTTAATCGAATAATTTTTTACTTGCTAAGGCTATTATGACGATCATGTTATAAAGGATGCCAAAGCCCAGCGATTTGTTTTAATAAAGTGCAGTATTACCTCATCTTTTTTCTTTACTTTTTCGGGATGTAAGAACATATTGCAACCTTATCTTTAAACCCAAATTTACCAGAGAGCACTTCTCTTTTTTAGGTGTTTTTTATTTCCAAAGAAGTGCTTAATGTGTTGGTTCTAACAGCTCCAAGAAATTCAAGTTCAATATTCATTAGACCTTTACACAAACCAAATGTAAGAAAATTATCAGCAACTATTGTTCTTTCAGAACCTTTGTAGTGCATTGCCAGGCGCATTAACTTATTTGCTCCTTGTTTCCAGCTCTCTTGTCAACTTGTTCTCATATAAGCGACTATTCATATTAAATTTTTAAATAGATTAATCCAAAATTTTAATGACTTCATACTTCACGCATATAATTTAATCAAAAACTCAGAAATAGTATTAACAAATAATGCCAACATGAGAATTTTTAGTCGTCGTAGGGTTTAGTTTGATGTTATTTTTCCAATTCAAATTAATTTAAAAAATTGTAACATTCTTTATTCAGTATTGAGAAAACATCTACAATTAATATACTAAATATATTCCTTATTTATTATTATTAAGTAGAACATTTCAAAATTTTGTTAATAATTTAAAAGAATTTTTTAAAATCTTTTTAAATAAACGATTCAAAAATTTGTTGTTTTCAAAAAATCAATTTTTCAAAACTTTTTTATATTTAAGGTAACTTGTTAAAAACATTTAATTTGATTTATTAAAAAGTCTTTAAGGAATTTGAAAAAATTTTAAAAAACTTTTGGTAAATATTATAAACGCTGGCATCGAAATTTTTAAAATCTAGAATGTAAGTAAAACAAATTGGAAAATTTTTACATATATATATTCGTGTGCTAATAGTGTTTCTGTGAACAACAGAATAATTTTAACTATGATAGTGCTTTTTAAAATTAGAACACAAATCCTTACCGGCGCAGTTCAGTGTAAAATCACCATTGATTTTTTTGAGAAGTCTATAGACCAAATATAGAAAAGACTACTTATTTTTTTTTTACAAATGGAGGAGGGCACAGGCCTATATCCTGGGAAAAGGCAAAAGATAATGCCTCCCAATGAAGAGCTGCAAAATGCGCTTCAACAAAGAGATGGGAAAATGGACATCCTAAACCAGAAAATTTATCTCTTGGTGGAAGAAAATGCTGAGATAAGGAAAAATGTCCAAGTCTTGGCAAATCGCCAAAAAATTCCTCGAAAAGCGAGGATTTTATGTTCGTTGACAAAGCCTGTAACTAGGAATCCGCTGAGGAAAAAAAAGCCAAGGGAAAGAATTAAACGAAGCCAAGTAAAGCCTAGAATGGGACAAATTCAAAGAGTGGTAAACAGCCAGGGAACAGTGGCCGTGCAGAAGCATTTAAGAAGACGTCAAAATCTATCAGCAGTGCAACATCTGAGAGCCAAAGAAGTGAGGCGAATTCCCAGAAGTTTGAAGGTGCGAAAAAGAACAAAACCTCAAAAAGTAAGTCGATTCCGGTTGTGACGACATATGTATAATATTAATATTAAATATAGAAATGTTCTACTTAATAATAATAAATATAGAAAATTAGAAAATGTTTCGGGTGGCAAGGACTATACATAAAATTAAAATTTTGGGTAAAAATGATACCAACACCTGCACCCTTAAGGGGGTTTCCCGGTTTAGAAAATGCTTCAAGATGAGGGCGTGAATTTTTATACCTACACGCCAAAGGGCCAACGTCATTTTTCTATTGTTGTAAAGAGACTTCCAGACTTCTTTGAAGAGCGGGAAATATTGGATCATATGCCCGGCTTCCAGATCAGGATAAGATTAATCGAAATTTCTAAGCTTGGGGGAGATAATTGGCTTTTCCGTATTAGTAGGGAATCTGATTTAGAGGCATTCCATGAACTGAGGTATATACTCCATTGTAGAGTCTACATGGAAAAACACGATCACCGTCGTGTCATTCAGTGTTTTAATTGCCAACGCTTCGGCCAGTGGCAATTAATTGTAACATGCCCTACAGATGTGTAAAATAGGGGGTGGTCATGGCCCCGGAGATTCTTTTGACTAACCCTGTCACGGGACAGGCTATCCGGAAAGTAGGGCTTCCAGTAAAATGTGTAGATTGTGGGACTGTAGGTCACACGGCTAGCTCGAAAGACTGCCCAAAACGTCTGCAACTCCGAATAAAATTGGTGCCAAAATGGGCAGTAAGGACACTGATATTCGGCAGTTTTCTGCTACCAGGAAAGCCCAAGAAGTGCCATACGTCGCCGCTGCAAAGATAGTAGCTGGCGTGGGTTAAAGGGATAATGTTCGGTCCGATTTTCAACCGACCTAATTGAATGAAGGGTTTTGAGCGGGAGTGTAAGGCGCTTAGGAATGACGAGGATAAACCCCGAGCTCTGCTTGGGATGTTAGTGTCTTTGCAGCGCAATGGATAATTCAATTAAATGCATATTTGTTAATGTAAACTCTCTTATCTCAAGGCATAAAATACACTATTTGAATCAAATTCTAAGGGAACATCGGCCAGATATTTTACTGATCGCTGAGCATCGACTATCTCCCAGGCAAATACTCAAATTAAGGGGATATAAAACATTTAGGGAGAATCGACAAACGGACGGCCGTACTTGTGCAACACAAATTTTGCTCCAACACGGTTTCGTTGGATTTAGGATCCATTGAGAATAGTTCTGTAAGGATTTTCAAACCGGACGGCAGCACAATGACGGTTATTGCAATGTTCTTACGGCCGCAGGATTATCTGGCCCTAACGGATATTGATCCTGTTTTGGGATTGTCAGCTAGTGATAGCGTTTTTATTGGGGTGACTTGAACGCTAAGCATCCGTACTGGGGTGAAAATATTTTCAATCCAGTGGACTAAACCTCCGTGAGCCGACCCATGAGCTGCCAATTGATCGGGATGCTTTCTCTCAGGAAATTGATGACAAAATTGTGTCACTAAACACATGGAAGATTCTGTTCCCAGACTACCGACGGGTAACAGAGGCCTATTTTAACTCCTGGATAATATTCTACACCTTCTCTTGGAAAAGAAAGAGAAATGATGTGTGGACCACCTGATTCTGGGAGATGTTCTGTTCTCGAAGCGGATGTCAGAAACTTCGACCGAATTATCCAGGGTGCTATTGTTGCATTCGAGGACAATTATTGGTTAAAGTATCTGAATAAAATCCGCATGTGCAATATAACATTTCGCCAGGAAAGAAGATGTGCTGGCATTCTAAAACGGGCACCAATATCTGATATACTTGACACTAGTGGCACACTCCTCTCTGATTATCGTTGTAGGGCTGAGGCACTGGCCGAGCGTTTTTGTTTAAATTTCAAAAAAGATAGTTTAATAATCCTTTATTTATTGAATTTAAAACACTTTCTTTAATTATTATTTCTATATTTATTGAACGTATAGCCGCTTGTACGACTGTTCATCTTACTTTATTCTATTTGATTGATTCTTATGATTATTTTAAAGTTAAACTAACTGTAGCTTACACTAATACTTATACATCCAGAGTATGGGAAAATGCAGACGTAAGCATAATACACAATTTATTATAAAGGCTTACGTCGGCATTTGAGTACAGAAGGACAAAGAATAATTTTATTAATATCTGATTGCATACAGAGGGTATACAATGGTGACAAGTCAAACATACTACACCTCCCTTTTACAATAAGAATAATCCATAATTATTTGATTATTCTCTTAGGTACCCAATTATTTAGAAGTTAAGGTCCTGTTTATATCTATCTTCTAATTACAAGATTTAAAAAAATATTTACTATTTATTTATTAATTTATTAAGTAATTAAGGGACTTATGGAAGCACTCCACTTCTTTACAAAAGGAATAATCAGTATATTGGTTATTCTAAAAATTTACAAAACAAAGATTAAAAGAAGTAAAATATATTGTACAATGACCGTAACATATATGTAAAGATTTTTATTTAATGCAATTGTTGCACAGATAAGTTTAATTCAATTTTATTATTAGTTTGGTTTTAATTCATTATTACAAAGAAAAGAAATTAAATATTATTATAAATTATTTTAGTAACTAAACACTTTAACATTTGAATTTGTAGGTAGTATTAAACAACTGGCAATTAACAACTTTAACTGACTTTGTAGTTAATATTAAACAACTGGTAATTAACAACTTTAACTGACTTTCGTAAGCTACAACTTAACAACTGATTAAACAACTTTAATTTAACAAACTTTACTCTGCCAAGGAATGAGAACAACTTTCCTCGCCGACGTTTACGACTATATTGTTCATGCTTTCTTCTCCTTCTTCTTGTACGTCGCTACATTAGCACGTTGCCACCTTGAGCTGTATTAACCCTTAAGCACCTTTACATATATGTATACATATATTTAAAATACAAATTTAAATGTAAAAATATTTAAAAGGATTTTTTCTTTTAGAAAAAAAAATTGTTTTGCTTTTGTATATTGGCTTTGTATAGTCTTAATATATTGTTGTTACCTTAAAAGGCTGTGTCCAGCATAGAGACAGTTTGAGAAACAACGTCAATTGATGATGCAATGAAATAACTCATGCTTTTATTAGAACTTTAATGAAAATATAAGGACATTTGCCTTGATAATAATTTTCAATGACCGTATTTATTAGCAGCAGAAGTGAATGAAATCTATTTTTGCAAGAAATCAAATTACCATTTTAGTGGCAATATTTATTAGAAGCTAAGGTCATTGAATTACTCTATTCGCGGGGAAGCAAAAGAAGTGCTTAAATTAAGCAATTTATTATTCCGAATTTCTTATAATAAAATTTTGAAAATTTTAATAATATGCAATAGTTATTGGCAGCGAAAGTTGTTTCATAAATTGATTTTCAGGATGGAAGAAGTAATAAAATTATTTTTAAACATTTTATATATAATCTTTAAATCATGATTATTATGTTTATCGACAACAATGTTCAGCTTATGAGGGAAAACTATTTGCCTAGAATTGAGAGAACTTGGAAAAAACAAAAAAATTTCCGAATTTGTATTAGTTTGTGAACTTTTAAATTCTATCCTTATGAACAGTAAAAGATTTACCATTCTGGTCCAAAAGTTCAACATTATTTCTCTCATCAAGGTTTATAACTTTGTATGGTTGTTTATATACCATTTCTAGTTTATGTCCTGCTTCATTGCGGACAAGAACGAGATCATTCAGGGCTACATTAGTCGACCAATTACACCTGGCAGTGTAATTGGAAATCTGTCGTCTTCTTAATTTGGCATTTTCTATGATACTGGCAGCTCTTCTTTGTGCCACTTAAGGTCTGAATTTAACTTCTTTTTCATATGAATCAATATTGTACAATGGTACGATGACATCATCTTCTGTACAATTTAGAGCAGGCGGAATCTTTCCGTAAATCAGCTCGAATGAGCAATAACCATGAGCAGTGGCTGGGGTGGTATTGTAGCAGTAAACGAAGTGCCCCAACCACATGTCCCAGTCGGATTTATTGGACGATTATAATATGTACTTATAGAAAAAAAAATAGTTTTGTAAATTATTATATATTAAAAATTAAAGAATATTAAAAAATTCATTTAAATGTAGGTTTTAAAAAAATAAATTATTAAAACTAACGCTTTTTTTAAAACCAAAAGGAACATACTCGTATCATATTATGAAAAAAAATTAAACTTACGAAACACATTTTCGAGGAATTCATGAACTCATTACTTTTTGAGCAAAACATTTAAAAAGTTTAGAATAATATTTCATGTATTGTTTATGTTCTCTTTTGGGACAAATAACCACTTCCGAGTAACGATTTGTGGGTTAATGGACACACCTAACAAGGACAATCTACATTGAAATAATTTTTTTTTTCAAAATAATAAGGTCCTTTAAAGGTATATAATGTGTTTAGAAGATTTATGTATGTCAAATACAACGAAAAAAAATTGTTTGTGCAATTTTTAGCCCTTTACGAGTAGCTATTTAACGAATCATTTTGTTTCCAATCTTTAAAAGGGCCAAGCATGCTCTTAGTAGGTTTAAAGGAAGCTAAAATGTGAAACACAAATATACGTTTTAAAGTTCTGCTATTAGTCAGGATCTGTTGTCGGAATCTTGGTTATCATTATTTTTTTGTTTTTATGCTGCGCAGCTACATACTTACATATTTGTCTTCGTTTGCTTCGCATATTCCTGCTTCGACCTTCTGTAGATCTTCTTCAGATTCAATAGGAAAAGCGTGTATTAGGGTACTAATACCTTTGCGAGTCTTGCTAAGTGCTTGTATCTGAATTTTGTGCTCAGTTAACATTTCTACTATTACTTTATTTTGGTTTTCTGTTGTTTCTGGTTTCCAAAAATAAAAAATATTAAAAATTTGTATACTGGCAAAAATTAAAATCAAACTACTTTTATTATATTTTGATGTTTTTTGAAACACATTTTTATGCTTGAAAATAATCATTACCTTGCAGTTTTGAAAACTGATCCTCCAAACATTTTTGACCTGCAATTATTTCGGAAATCGATTGGTTTTGCTTGTCGATCATTTCTGTAACATTAAAACAATTATATACATTTAAAACCCAAAAAAAATAATTTATGAACCCCACGTTTAAGTTGGATGCAGAGCATAGTGTTTTGCTGGTACGATCTGAAAAAAATAAAGTTAATTTACTGAACGGAATATCGATATGATAGAATTTTGTATTTGTGCATATATTAATACCTTTATTTACTGAACGGAATATCGATATAATCGGTCCAAGTGTTGGCGTAGCCTTCACGCAATACCCCAAAATAAGTATTTTGGGATATAACTTGGTCAAATATTACTCTATTTTAACACAATTTTGTTAACTTTTAGACTCAAGAAAATGTGTATGCATGTATGTATGTAGCCAGCTACATTTTTTTGACGTACAAATAAAGTATTTCATACTTTTTTTTATAAAAAATTAAAAATATCGAGTTAAAGTGAGTAGTCAAAAGTAGCATTTTTTACATTACTATAACATCAGAGACGATTACAACAAATACCTACAAACAACGATAGCTCGGTACGCAATCGTTAAAACACGAACGCATATCACTGAAGTAACTACGAGTTCTTGTTTGACAATGACATGGTCCATGACTGCCATTTCAACTAAAACAGACCATGTGGTCCAAGATTTTTTGCAGGGCTAATATACTCAACTTCAAAGTCGAATTCCTTCAGGTCTAACAGTTTTGTCTCTAACTTATTAAAAAATAAAAAAAAAATATAAAATGAATTTTTTTTATTTTACTGGGGCTGTTTTAAGCCCAAACGGCATACGAAGAAATTCGTAATGTCCGCCCTCCACGCGAAATGCGGTCTTGTGAATATCTTTCTCATCGATCTCGATCTGATGAAATCCCTTTGCCAGATCAAGTGTCGTGAAGTAGTGACATCTGCCCAACTTCTCCAATATTTCGTCAATATTGGGAATGGGGTATTTGTCATCAATCGTGACTTCATTCAACTTCCTGTAATCAATAACCAAACGCCATTTCTTCCTACCGCTGGCGTCTGTCTTTTTGGGAACAACCCATACCGGTGCTGAGTATGGGGAGTGACTTGATCTAATTATTCCGTTTCGTAACATATCCTTAATTTGTTTTTGGACTTCATGCTTATGGATATACGGATAGCGATAAGTGTGGGGAGATATTGGTATACCATTAATTGTCCTAATGTTATGTTTAACTGCACTCGTAAAAGATATATCGCTACCTTCTAAATGAAATATACTTTTACATTTTTTTTAAGGGGTATAAGTTTATTTTTCTCTGTATCTGAAAGATGTTGTGTCCTTATCTGGTCTGATAAATCTTGTGAAATAGTTGTTTCCTTTGTAACTCTTGTAGTGTCTTGCCCTTTGGTGATTACGTTTTCTTAGTTTTCGTTGGTATTCCTTACTACAGCATTAATATAATTGTTTTCGGCTTTGTAAACTCCTTCAATAATTTCTACTTTATTATCATTTGTTCTCATAATTGGTTGGTAAACTAAACCATTTTCGTACTTAACGGGAATATTTATTTGCTTCATATAATCCATCGTTTTCGAAATATAAGGGAATTTCCCTGTTACTTATTTCCAAAACTTCTCTCCTTAAGCTTATATTTGCCTTTAATGGTCTTAAAATGTTCATTCCAATTATGTCGTCATGTTGGCCATTAAATTTACACACGAAAAATTCTCCTTTTTGGTTTGTATCCCTTAGTTCTTCAAAAAGAGGAATAGTTACTATTCCCTTAATTTCTATAATATGGTTAAGTGTTTTCAATTGTGTCGGCTTAATAGGTTCAGACCATTTCGGGTGACATAAACCGGGTTTGATGACGGAGTGGGTCGCTCCGCTATCTGTTAAGAATCTTAGGGGTCCTATTTTTGTTTTTACCACTATACATGGTAATTCTCCCTGGAGGCAGTTGGAGGAAAATTTTGGATATTATTTATATCCATATGCTCAGGTTGGGGGAGAATGCGTTGGTTTTGGAACCTCGGAAAGTTCCTCGTTTATATCTAGATCTGCGTACCCCGCTTCGAACAAAATGCTCATGGCCGTTTCTAGGGAATTGGGATTCCTGCACGCAAGTATCGTCCTCATAGGCTCTGGGATCTTTGATTTAAATATATTAAGAGCGCTACGCATGTTATTACCGGCAATGGCGTTCATTGCAGCACCCTCGCCAACCATGGCCATAGCTTTGTTATTGAGACGTCTAAGTTTGTTTTTTATCTCATTAAAAAATTCTATACTATTGGTTTTAAAGGTTTTTGATCTCAATTCGTCGAATAGTTCATCGGAAGACAACAGTTCCCCAAAGTTGTTAATTAATATTATCTTTGTTTCTTTCCATGTAACTGCCTGGCAGTTGATTTCAATTACTTCTCTTGCTTTATTCTTAAGCTTACTTTTTATTAAATCTGCAAAAATCTGTTGGGATAAATGGTCGTATTCCTGCAAAAGCGGCTGAAATTTATCTATCAAATTTATAAAGGTATGGAGGTCTTTATAACCCCCAGTGAATTCTGTTAAGTTTGAAAGATTTTTAATAGGATCTATATTAATCTGTACCAACTCAGCCATTTTTAAACTTTTATGTGTAAATTAAATAATAAAAATAAAAAAAAAAAAATTACCAAATCTATCACTGTTTTTCTTAAGTTTAAAAATCTTCCTTTACAATCAAACTTGTTGGTATTTGCTGAGAGATGATGACCTTGTAGATGATGACCTTGTTACCTCGTCTTGGCCAAATTTATCAAAATATTTTCTTATTGACTGAATTTCCTTATGTTGTTGTTGAGTTCAATAAGCGTCTTTTAATTAAATTAAACGGTTTAAGTTTTTAGTTGATATATTCTTCGTTATCAACACAAATATTTTCTTATCGACTGAATTTCTTCATTAACTTTAAAGGATTAAAAAAAACTGGAATTGGTCTTTCCTTTTTTTTTATTTTTCACTTTTTAAAAGGATTAAAAAATATTGGAATTGGTCTTTCCTTTTTTTATTTTTCACTTTTTTTAAAAAATATTGGAGTTGGTCTTTCCTTTTTTATTTTTCACTCTTTTAAAAAAAAGTGGAATTGGTCTTTTCTTTTTTATTTTCAATTTTTTTTTTTTGAAGAGGATTAAAAATTATTGGAATTGGTCTTTCCTTTTTTTATTTTTCACTTAAAAAAATGTTGATTACACTAATATGTCATCCCATCCTCGTCGCCAGTTTTGTTTCCAATTTATTAAAAAATAAAAATAAATAAAATTCCTTTTTTTTTATTTTATTTATTTATTTCTATTTTATTGTGTCATATATGAGTTGTCTCTTTCAACTCCTTCACTCTTAATTGTAGCTTATTAAATAAACAAAAGTATATTTTTCACAAATAATTTCGAGAAACTTGTCTGCATATCGTTTTAAGAATGGAAATGCAATTTTTTTACAAAGTTAAAAAAAAATAAAATGCTGACTTATAATTATAAAAATATGAAGTGTGTTGTAACTAAAATATACTTTTGTTGATAGGGGTTACTGTAACTCTTATACTCTTCGACATAAATTGGTGTTTCCAAAGGTGACAACCTTTTAGTTAAATCGTAGATACTACTCTGAAAGATCTTCCGAGTTTGCTCCGTGGCTTGGAAGATTGCAGTTGTCAATAAGGCTTTTACTGTTTCAGTATTCATTGTGTTTCTTCTTACTGAAGGAGTTATAGTTAAACGTTCTAAGTTCAAAATTAAATCGTCCACGCTCATAGGGTTACTTTATTTATTATAAAAATTGTTTTTTTTTTTTGACAAATCTTTGCTATAATATCCGACTTTTGGCAAATTAAAAGTATTTTAAACATTTAAATTAAGTTTAGTTTTTAATTTTAATAATATTTATAAAAAATAATTACATGAGAGAAAATTAATTCGTAGCTATAAAGATTTTGTCGCGAATACAAAAAAATCTTGTTGCTCAAAACTAAATTATCTTTACCTTAAAATTGTTTCATAATCCATATTTTAAATTTGTTTTTACAAGAGATGTTTTTTGCCTTTATTAAAAGAGAAAAAAGTAATTAAGCTTAACTCTCTTAACCTTAAAATAATTTCGCTGTCTTCTTGCACGCTTTTCTATCGGGATTTATAATTGAATTCAGCAAGCGTATAGCTTAGCAGTAATTAATTTTAACTATCTTATTGGTTACGAGAAAACTTACGACTAAAAGAAAGTGCAATTAGAATATATATTGTAATATTTACAGTGCTGCCATATGGTTATTCTACAATGGGTTATAACAATCTCCCACGCTTAAAAGAGATGTTTTTAGTTCTAAATATTACATAGTATACTTTTTAATATATATTTAATTTTTAAAATTGAAATATGATTTTAATGCAGGTTATTCTTAACTTATTCAGTAACATAATCTTGAAGATATGCTGGCGTGTTTCTAGGTCTTGCGGACCAACGAATAATTTGATTCTGGTAAGGCTACGATTGTATCGTTGAAGAGTTGTCTGGGGCAACTTGGCTTCGGGGCTCTTGCGCTTCCTGAGGCATTGGTTGTTGTAGATTTGGATGGTTTATATATTTAAAAATTTGTTGACGATACTCTTGAGCTTGCTGATTCGAGGATATGTGAGATGTATTTTCGTCAGCGTCTGGCGCAAAATATACTTTGCGTTGTTGAACTTTTGTAGCTCTGAGTTGATCTATGTGTCGTTTAAATACGTAGCCATTATTTAACTTAATTAAATAATGAAGTTTTCCGTATTAACGAAGTAACGTTCCTGTCTTGCATACTGTTTTGTTATTTTGAATATGTAGAACCTGTACTCTTTCTTCCACGCTTACTTGCCGAACGCCTAGCGTAGGCTTTGTAGCTTTGGCTTCTATTGCTGGCTTTAAAGCATCTAGATTTTTTCTAATGCGCCTATCTAAATAAAGTTCGGCTGGTCTTTTTCCAAAGCTAAGGTGTGTTGCTCTATACCTTTGAAGAATTTAATTAACTTTTTTTGAAGAGAATCTGGGGGGTTACTAAATATTGCGATGCGAAAGGTAAATGCGTTAAGAATATAAATTGGCACTCTGTAACTCTTTCGCAAACGCTTTTGTGATTTTTGTTTTAATGTATGCAACACTGACTAACATTGATATTATGAACTGTCAAAATAATAATAAATTACATTTCAAAACAAGCTTAAAGCTTTTGTGAGTTATTTTATAACTATTATGTTATAAATATTATTATTTTATAAATATTTTATAAATATTATTAGTGTAAAATAAAACTGAGATGAATTCCGTAACGATATGGATGGCAGGCGAAAACGAGCCTATTGCACGAATTACAAGAAGAATCATAAAAAGTAGGTGCGATATACTCTCATTGAGTGACCGCATGTAAGAATCAAATAATAATTCAGACGCTAATAATTCAGCATTTATGCGTTCACTGGAAATTTCAAAAATGGATTGGAAACATAATTCTTTCACCTCTTCATTTATTATTTTGTCAGTAAATTCTTCTTGAGAAAACTGTGTCGCCCGGTAAAGACAGTCGATGTTTGTGTATTCTGAACCTTTTTTGTAGACTATTGCATAGTCGAAACTTGATAGAAATTTGGCATACCGTAATAATCTGGCAGATGTTATTGCTGGCAATTTGGTGTTTTGATAAAGAATGCGCGCTAAGAGACGGTTGTCAGTGACAAGTTGAAAGTTTCTTCCGTAGAGGTATGTAAAAAAAGTAATTGATCGTAAATATTATTGCCAATGCTTCGCGATCTAGTTGGCTAGAATTTTTTTCAGCTGATGTCAATGACCTTGAGGCATATGCAACTGGTCGCTCTGTATCGTTGACTTTGTGTGAGAGTATCCCTGCTATCCATGTAGGACTAGCATCGCAAGCAACTATAACTGAGAGGTCTGGGTCGAAAGCCATCAATATTTGGTCACTGGTAATAATACTTTTAAGTTTTATAAATGCAGCTTTACAATTTAAAGGCCATTTAAATTTGCAGTTTTTTTGTAATAATTGACGTAAGGGAGATGTAAGTGAAGACATGTTTTGACTATAACTGGAGTAATATGTTACCATGCCTAAAAACCTACGTACATCATCTACTGTAGTAGGGCAAGGCATGTTTGCAATTGCCTTGACTTTTGAAGGTGACTTTGAAATTTTATTGTGTTGTACAACGTGTCCAAGGTATTCCACATGTGTTTGAAAAAATGAACATTTGCTTTTGTTTAAATGTAAATCATTTTGTTTTAGACGCTCGAGGCACTCTACCAAATTTTGCTTACACATGGTTTTGTTTAACCCGGATAAAATTTGTTCAATAATACGATTAAATTCTGATGGGACAGTTTTTATTCCAAATGATAGGTGATTTACTGTATGTTCCCTTGTGGGCTGTCATCGTTTGAATTTTCTCTAGATTCTGGACTAACTCGAAGATGTAAATAAGCTTTGTAAAGGTCAAGAAGACAAAAATATTTTGACCCCTTAGGGCTATTTATAATTTCATCGATACGGCGCACAGTGGCACATTTGGCGAGAAGGCGGTCAAAAATCCGTAACTTTTGATTGGATCGGAATTTTGACACGCGGTTTTTTTTGTTTAGTAGGTGGGATTTTAACCTTTAATTTTTGAAAAAATCATAAAAGTCGACTGACCAAAAAAAAAGTTATGAATTTTTTAATATTGGTTACCATTAATTATTGAATTTGAGTATAAAAGAATTGTTGGAACATGTAAAAAAAATTGTTTTCATATGTCCTATTATTATTGTTACAAATTATTATTATTAATAGTTTTATAAACTGAATATTGTCCGGAAAAGCTGAATTTTTGGCTCCGTAGTATGTTTAAGCTTAAAAGCAACAAGGGGCAAAATTTTTTTTTTTTAAACGGCCTTTTGAAATAAAAAATTTTAAATTTTTAAAAAGTTAAAATTTTGTTAATAACGAAATGCTATTTTAGTTAAATTTTATTTTAAAATATTTCTATAACATTTATAAAATAATTATTTATTAATTTCAAATCAAAAAGCCGCTATACATTAAACAATTTTAGTGAAAATTTCGTCTAAATAGCATTGATTTTCATCTTCTAATAGTTGTTTCGCCTCTTCATCTAATTCGACTGGAGTTATTTTCCATTTCTGTCGAATGTTGGACATATATGGATCTGAAGTACACAACAAAATGGTGATAAGGTCTTCATTAGTACAACATCTAGAAATTTTTCTTGTGCTGTGTTCGCGAAAGAATCTGTAGTCTTTGTTCCTTTTTTCTTGTGCTTCTTCAGACAGATCTCCTATTGGTAGCATATTATGTTGAATGATTTGTTCCCCATGATACAAAATTTTATGAACCGTTGAAGACATATATCTCCAAGAGTATTTTTCATTGTAAAGTGCAGCTGTTTTATTGGCGTAATCTCCAAACTTTTTTGCATTTACCTTTCTGCTGCATGCTAGGACTTGTAATATGATTTTGAATCGTCTTATTAACTCATAATCTACACCTGTGATACATGCTGCAGTTTCTGGATCGGAAAAGAATCTTCTTGCAGTATTTCCATCATTCGAGTTTCCTTCTCCTTGTTTAGGTTGGTCGATTATAAGGCCTAGCTGAAGATATCTTTCTTGAATTTCTTCTTTTTTTTTCTTTCGTTTTTCTGCATTTTCTTTACTGTTTCTTATGGTTTCGCCTGAAGGACCAAATTCCAAATCATAACCCAATTTAAGAATATGCTCCATAAAACGAATCCTAGTATGAAGAGGCGACAATCCAAATTCGTAAGCTTCCTTAAAACTATCGTCTGGTGCTGGAGGTTGATTAAGTTGGCTTGATGTCTTTTGGCATATAATGCAGCTTGACGATGACTTTGTTTCCGTTAAAACTTGCGCAACTTTTCCATCAATCATCGTTAGACACATTTTAAAGTTTACTTCGATGTCTTGCTCATTAAATTTAAATATTACGGGTTGAAGGTCCTTAATTTGATCTTTCATCTTTTGAACTTCTTCAGTTATGACATCTCTTGTTTCCTTTTTGTATGCAAATTTTATGGGCCTACAATACCTTGTTGAAGAGGGAATTTCATTTTTCCATATATCATTTTGTATTGCTCTACTAGTTGAGGGCTCTAGGCTATTAGAAATTTTTATTAAGCGCAGCGGAACGAAAGATACCATAAATAAATTAGCATCAGAAGAATTTTCAGCGTTACATTGCTTATACTGTTTCTGACCAGACGCTCCATCACATCCCCACTTAGAAATTAAAGTAATACTGCTGTTTCCAATATTTTTCAAATGTTCACCATCAAGTGTATTTAGCAATCTCTCTGCGGTATGTTCAAGAAGATGTTGCAGTTTTATTTCTGCTGAACTTGAAGTAACGCTAATAGAAGTTTCTGGGGGCAAACATTCTTTCTTGACAGCAATTAAATCACGATACTCAGGAAAAATTCTGCAATTCTTCTCATTAGTTCTCTTGCGCAGTTCCATATACTGATTTTTAGTCAATTTTAAATCCAAAAAGAGTGCGAATGCTTCTTCTGGAGTAAATTTTTTATCTTCAATAGGTGTAGGAATGCTTTTTAAAATCCTCTTTGTACGCCTTGGTGTCGCTTGAACTATTTTTTCAATTATTTCAATTTTATTTTTCTTATTTTGCGTTGGTTGAATTTGGTGCAAAAATGAGTCCTTAATGATACTTTGGGATATTTGTTCATTAATATTCTGAAGCTTGCGTCTTCTAGACCTTTCACTACAGTCATCAATTGGTTTTTCTGGTCGACCTGTTTTGACACATTTTGTCACGGTTGTAGGTAAGCTCTCAAAAATAAGTTCTTTTGACAGCCATTCGTGGAAACGTTTATACAGCTTTTCCTTGCTTCGAGAGCACTCAGTGTACCGCCTTTTTAAATTTGCTGTAAAATTTTTTATTTTTTTTTTATGTGTTTCAATTTCTTCACAATTACAAATCTTAAAGTATTCATTGCTCAGTATATGCATCACTATATCGCCTTCATCTCTTTTTTGAAAAAAAATATCAGCAAGATCTTTATAACAGTATTTAGCCATTGTTGAAACACACAACCTTTCAATTTCACATAAAAGTAAGGACTAATTTATTTAACAAAATATATTGTCTTATATACTAAATTCTTATCGCTCCTTATAAAACTATTACAGTAGTTTTGGTTTAGCTGCCTTTTATTTACCTGCGCTTTTGCTTTACCTGCCCAAAACTTTGGTTTTGTGTTCCCATTTGACAATATGCAATACCAATTTCATTTTTAAGTGCACTTTTTGTACCTGCACATTTTGGCTTACGTGCCTATTGTTTTTGGAATTTTAAAACTTTTTTTGCTAAAGATAATTGTGCAGGTAAATCAAAAATACTGTAATTGCTTTTTAATTACTTATTCTAATGACGCGCCAATCTTCGCGTCTGCAGTAAACAAAATATTTCCTTGCCTGCTTACAATTTACAACTTACCTAAACAATAGTTTGTTCAGGTAACAAAACAATAATAAGTACCTCAACTGTTTTTTTGTATAGGTATCAAAATACAATAAAAAATACTAAAAATTTACAGACAAAGAAATATTTAATTTTACAAAAGTAAGCAATAACAATTTTTTTAATGTTAAATACAAATTTTCTGTTCGTATATTTTTGTACAATTAGTATGCGTATCTCGCTTTGCGAACACTTTAAGCCTAATACGTGAAATATTTTTTTTATATTTATGTAATTATTTTACATGCGTGAATATAAAAAGAAAAAAAATTTTTTAAATTTTACTTTGCCTTTGTGTTAAAAAGTTAAAACAATTTAAAAATAAATCCTTAGAAAAAAATTTTTTGAAAAATTTCGTATGTATTCATAATTTTGTATACAAAATACCTGACCTTTGGTCGGAAAAATTGCTCTGGTTCACACGGGCGCAAACTGGCGCACATATAATGGGGTATAGGTGTGTAGAGGAGGCATTGGGCTATAACACAGAGAAATATCTTTTTGACGGGGACTGACGGGAGGGAGTTATGCCCTATTAAGTAAGAGATTTTTGAAGAATTTTGACCTTTTTTAAAATAAAAAATTTAAAAATGTCTAAAAACGAAATGAAGTTTTTTTTACTAGCGCTAATAAATAACAAACTGAGTAATTAAATAAAATTTATTTTGGTTTGATATCTGTTAAAACAAAAAAGTTATAGTTATTTGAAAATTACAATTTACTAAAAAAAAATTTAATTTTAACCAAATATTCTGAAAGTCTATTTTGGATCACCCTGTTCAGTGTGTTTTAGTTGGAACAGAGTTCTAAATTTTTGGCTTTCAAGGTTTACTGGTATTTACTTTCAAATGAATAAGAAACCACTAAGATCGGTAACCACAAAAAAAATGACTTTTGGCCGCCTTCTCGCCAAATGTGCCACAGTGCGGCGTACTAGGTAATTTGCCGAAACTAATTGAGGATTAACTCCTGGTTTATAATTGACGCAGAGTTGAATACCACCGTCTGGCTTTGTAATAATCACTAGGGGTAACCCCCAGTCACTTCTTTTACATTTTGAAGTAATGTCAGCGGCTTTTAAATCATTCAATTCTTTCTCAATACGTTCCCGAAGGCCGTATGGAACCTCTCGTTCCTTGAAGAATACGGGTTTTAATGTTACGTTTTTATATTTGACTTGAACGTTAACTTTTCCGTCTGGAATAACAATATCGTTTGTATATGATCGAAAAGCAATCGTCGACGGTTGTATTTTCGCCTTTATTTGTAAACTATTGTATTCATTTCTTGGTATAAGTGTAAGCCCAACACCAGTGTCGGCATCAAATTTTTGACGGCGTCGGTTTATATTGACAGTAACATAGTATTTATTTGCATCATTTCTTTTTTGTTTATTTGAAAATACATTAACGATTTGGTTAATACCATAATTATTATGATCAAATTGTTCGTGTTCATGATTTTTGTAAATTGTATTGTTTTTATTGTATTATTGTTTTAAGACTTAACTAAAGTTTTAATACATACTTGCTGTACATGACCATTTTTACCTCAAGATTTACACTTGAGGTTCTGTGGGTTAGTGCGGCAGTTTTTTGTGTTATGGTTATCTCTCACACACTTTATGCAAACATTGTCAATTCCGTGCTGGTTGATTTCTGGAATGACTTTTAGGACGACATCAAGTCCTTGCCTGAATTCTGTTAACGTCACTACTGATGGTCTGCTTAGTATTTAGTTCACGACAATCTATTTTTGACGCCTCCAACGATAATGCTTTTTGAAGAATTTTATCAAATTCGGATTCTTCCGATTGAAGCAATTGCTCTCGAATTGTGTTGCCTCTTATGCCCCGTATAAATTGTGCTCAAATGTTTGATATGTCGGCCTTACAATTACATGTAGATACAAACTCGCATTCATTTATATCCCGGCGCAAAAGTGCAACATACTCAGCGATTGTTTGCTCTTCGAAATCTATGCTGACTTACTAGAATATTCTTTTTCGGGCATAAGTGAGTTTCCAATTTTTCTACTAAGTCTTTGTATTGGACTTTGATGATTGTCTTAGGGGCAATTAATAAAACTAACAGCTTAAAGTGTGTATACCCAATTGAATTAATCAACATTTGGTGACAAAGTGTTTTATTTGAAAAAACGCCTT
Source organism: Melanophora roralis (assembly GCA_963583895.1). NCBI lineage: Eukaryota > Metazoa > Arthropoda > Insecta > Diptera > Rhinophoridae > Melanophora > Melanophora roralis. The sequence continues at coordinate 80,237,478 of OY757190.1, read as the reverse complement.
TCATTGTTAAAAAATTTTCAAATCGTTGCTGATATAATTTAAAATTTTCTTTCTTCTCGTCGAAATTATCAAATGGTGGTAGAAGTACTTGTAGTGGCTGTGCATTTTGTTGTTGTTGAATTTGTAGGTTAGAATTTGAACTTATCTGTTTTAGCAACTCACGTTGCGTTTGGTTGAAGGTTTTTAGTAATTGTACAAATTGAGCAGCATCCATCTCGAAAGTTTTTTTCTTTATTATTTAATTAATTCAAATTTTATTTTTTTGAATAATATTTATTTTTTTCACTCGTCGCCACTTTTATATCGGGAATTATAATGGAATTTAGCTCGAGTTATGTGGATAACTGCCACAATACAGGATATGTAGTGCGATTCAGTAACTTTTAACGATTCGACAATCGTCATATTTATCGACAAAAATTATTGTTTGCTGCTACGGTTAAGTGATTCACTAAGACGTTTTTAACGATAGTGGACAAGTTGATTTTTGTTTGTATTTTATTAGTTGTAAAATAAATTTTAAGAAAGCGAAAATCATAAATATAGTAAAAATAATATATAATATACACAATAACCTTTTGTCGATACAACTAACAACAGAAAAATTATTGCCGTTAAATTATCAAGTACGATGATTGTAAAAATTGCTAAAAAGTTTTGCTGTTTACTTAACGGAAGTGAATATCGTTAAAAACTTTACTGAATCGCAAAATCGTTATATTTATTGTTAACTTATTTTAATGATACGAATATCGTAAAAATAAGTTACTGAATCGCACTACTGGTGCCGCAAGCAAGATAAAACAATTCACGCCTGCTTTATAAAAATGTGAAGTCTTGGCTTTGCTTTATTCTCTTAATAATTACAAAACATTTATACTTATAATAAACTGAAATACACAAGTTGATTCGTCGTTTACATAGTTTTTGCTTAAAGTCTCGACACAGAATAAATTGAAATCAAATATGTATTATTTTAGACAAAGTGAACAGTAGATCAAGAACAGTTACTATTTTTTACATAAAACTTTATATACTTAGTTAAAGACAAGTTACTTATACAAATATAGAAATCATTGAATACAGATAGAGGTGCCAAAACTAATACAACATTTTCACTCATTACTGGGTTGCCACCTCCACGACAAGTTAAGTTTTATGGTATTTTTTAGGAAAAAAATATAAACTTTTTTCTGAACGACGAGCGCTCAATTTTTATTTTTTATTTAATTTTCTAACGAGAACGTCTCAGTACGCATGCTGATTCCAAACACACTTTCGAAGTGTATAGTTGGTCTTATTTAAGTAAATGTTGATTAGGATTAGTTACTGCTCACTATCCTTATCTTTACAAAAAATATTAATATGTTTACAGGCTTTTTATTTCTTAACTTACTTCATTTAGACATTTCATTCTTATCATGTATTATAAGTCATGCAGGCTCTTTATTTCTAAAATTACTTTATTTCAATTCAAGGCCACGAGTATCTTTCTCAAAAGATAAACTACATAATGATTCATATACTCGTGCACCTTAACTCACGCGTATAGTTTAGCCATAATTCATTTTTATTATCTTATTGGTTACAAGAAAACTCTTTAAATCCTTTAGTGTCCTGGGAGGAGCCAAATTTTGTATTGCCTCGATCTTATGAGGATCTGCCCGTATCCCATCTTCCGCGATTCCGTATCCCAAGAAGGATACTTCAGTTTGCAAAAATTGAGTCTTATTCAAATTTACCCTGAGGTGCGATTCCAGAAGTTTACTAAAGACCATTTCAATATTCCTTAGATGGTCATCGACGTCACACCCAAAGACAATAATATCGTCTATTTACACGTAGCATATCCAAAGGGGAGGCGCAAGAATTCATATTTCCCATTTAGGGTAGAAAAGGCAGTTTTAGGAATATCGGAGTCCTTCATCGGAATCTGATGAAAACCTGATGTCAAATCCGACGTCGTAAAATATTTTGCCCTTCCTAAGCTGGCCAATGTCGAATTAATATCCGGTATCGGATATGTATTAGAAATGGTGACAGAATTCAATCTTTTAAAATCGATTACCATTCTATATTGTTTCTCGCCATTTGGTTTAGGTTTCTTTGGTACGACCCAGACTGGTGAATTATATGGACTATTAGATGTCCTGATGATATTTTGACTCAACAACTCAGAGATCTGCTCCTCAACTACAGGACGCATGTTTGCTGGGTAGGGATAGCTCTTCGTATGTATTGGCTCGTCTGTAGAAGTTCTTATCTCGGCCTTAATTGTCGTTGTGACCATCTCGCCAGCTTCGAGTGGACCAAATAGAGCGCTATATTTTCTTATTAATTTTTCAAGTTCCTTCTTCGCTTCCGTAGGGACATTTTCATCTATAAAATTTATTTGCTGTGTAAATTTATCTTTAAGAGGTAATACTACACCCGACCTAATGGTTAGTGTATTATTTTCCTTATTAATTATAGCACCTAGCTCTTTAAGGGTATCGTCGCTGATGATGCCATCAAAAGACTTTAGATTGGGAAGTATATAAAATGTGATAATGGAGTTTATTCCCACAGATTTGAAAAATTGCCGTTCGGTTTTCTTATTAATTTCTATAGTTCCTGCAGCCGTTTTTACGTGAAATAATTTTTTAAGTTGAGTGCCAGTTCCACGTATGAGGGAGCCCACGAAATTTTATTTGCTTCTGTGTCCACAAGAAACTTTAGTGGCACTCCAGTTTTGATGACTAGTTCTAAGTATGGAACGCTGGAAAGGAGGCTCCGGCCATAAAATTTTCCTCGGGTGACTCATAAATATCGTTGCCCTCAGAAAAATTATTATCTTTGGTCGGGATTTCATTAGGAAGTTCAGTCGGTTCTAAATAAGTGTTAAATAATCTTTGTTGTTTAAACAGGTTACCAATAATCGCAGATCTAGCGCTTCTCTTAAAAACTGAAGGTCTATTCATATAGTTTACATTCCTAGACTGCATTGATCTATCTACGTCCATTTTTTCGGCAGGTTTTGGTCCCAGTGGCCTTGGTGGAAGTGTTAAAGCGTTAGAGAATTTATACCTTGGTCTGAAATTGTTGTTAGCACTATTTCCGGGATAGTTGTAAAATATCCTAGGAGGTAAATAGGCTCATTCCTATACCTGGCATCACATTATTCGGCACTGCTATTTGGTTGCGACCAATAGGGTGTAGATTAACATTCCTTAGATTAAGATTCTGCATCTCAAGGCATGCGCTATATGCTTCAGGTAAGGTTTTAGGTTTTTGAATTATTAAAAGTCTAGAAAGTTCACCGTTTAACGCCCTAACAAACACGCCCAAGGATCTATTCCTATACGTTTCTACTAGTACAAAAACAGATTCTTTCGAATAATTTTCCGTCTTTATCTTATTTATAATCAAAGAGAACTGATGATTTACAGCCGCGTAAAACTCATCAACCTTTGAATTTCCCTGCGTTAACTGATTCAGCTGGTGTTCAAGTGTTCTTATGTCTCTTTTATCCGCATAGTGCAAGGACAGACATTCCTTGATCTTACCTCAATTATTGTCAAATATATTATAGGAAACTAGTGCTGTATCTGCGCTACCCCTAACTTTCTGTCGTATGCTTTGCAAAATCGCTCTATATAACGGCTTCGTACGCACGATATCATAATCAGTTAGTATAGATTCCACGCTATGTATCCAAGATACGTATTGCGTAGGATTACCAGTAAAAGGTTAGAGTTCTTTAACTCGATCCGGAAGCTGACTAATTTCCCTCAGCTCCGTTTCAGTCTGAGAAGAACGGGGCGATTCGGTTACCGTCTCGGTCACAGAAAGACCAGAAGGGCCTTCCATATTTCTGACTCTGGCTTCCAGAGCTTTCATCTGGACAAGAGTAGCATTCAGAGCCCCAGTCATTTCCATTACCTTTTTCTGTAAATCTTCCATTTTCAAGCACAATGTAATAAATAATTAGCAAAAAAAACTAAGCACAAACAAGCAACAAGCAGGGATATTAAAAAAAAAGTATCTTAAATCCGAGCACTTACCCTTAAATCTGGATTCAATTCTAGGATATTTATACGAAATTTTACGTACTAAAAACCGTTGGCGTACATGTGATTTTGTTTTTCTTTCCTAAAATATTCAGGGAAATTATAATTTTAATTCACTTTTTCCTTATAAGGTGTTTTCTTAACGTGAGTGCTGGGTCTTTATTTCATTATAATTTTTCTTATTAGTGATAGCCATGGACGGAGGATCGTGTTATCCTTTTTCGAACAGTATTTGTTTCAATATACACTGCCGTACTAAGGCACGATTAATCTCACCCTGTGAACCTTCCCAACTTTTACCCTATTACCAGGCGAAAAGAGTTAGCTGCAACCCCACTCAGTATTGCAGGTTCTCAAGTTAACTGTAACCTGCAAGGATGTTTTCTGAAGCACTCTTTAGCCCTCTGTAATCTTCACAATTAAGGAAAGGGTGTTTCGAAGGAACGTTGCACATTTTTTCAGAGGACTCTATTATTATTTATTTTGTGACAAACAATTTTTTACGCACTGGAGGGCCTGATTTCAGGATCACAGCTTTTGCAGGTTTCCTTAAGAACCCATATTGGTCACTTTTTATATGGTTATTGCACTTTTTCACTTTTACATTAAAAATGGGATACCAAGGACATGCGAGGACACTTTCACCTTGCACAGTCTTAATTATTTGCACAATTAGACACTATTTTGGTAATTTATTAATTCACACTTTTATCGCGAGCCAAACCAAACAAAAAATTAACTTCAAGGACGATCCTTTTTTAAGGATCGGTCCCTGCTCGGGCGCCTGTTAAAACAACCATTTGGTTGTTAATAAAAAAATAATGGTTGGGTCACCCACGGGTCCCATTTCTATAATTTTGGGCTACATTAGCTGTGTCTGTTTTATAATTAATCCGTTGTGTTCATTAATAGTTGTTCTCTATATTCAAAAGTAAAGTGTTTTTAAAATCTGGATAATGATCTGAATCAGTGCAATGTAATGATAATGCTGTTTTTTTGTGTTGTGGTACTGTCTCTATATTTTTGATCTGATCTATGTCCAGCAATTCTGGTTTTTAGTTTATTGTTTCGTTGTACCTACATTGAAATAAGGTATTGCAATTATTATTATCACTACCCTTACATGGTACTCGTATCTTATATACTAAATTGAACATTTAAAATTTATATATTCTACCCTTTATCTTGCTAAAATATTTATCTAACGTGTTATATGTTTTTCTGTGCCATTTTGAATTTCTTATTATCATAAATTATCGAGATTTCTAATCTTTCAGATAAAAGAGGAACATAAGTTAGTGATTTATAAACCCTAGGTTCAGTTTGCGTTGCCCTGTTCAAATAAGTCCGGTTCCTATATTGTCTTATCAATCTACAAACTAGTGTAATTGGAAAATTATTGTCAATCAAAATATTTTTAACTTTTTCCATATTCTTCCTATGAAATTCTATATTACTAATCTTCAAAACTTTCTCAATTAAATTATTTGCTGTATTAACAAAAACTCTCTTAGGATGTTTCGAATAATAATTAATAATTCTTCCCGATGACGTTGGCTTCTGATACCAATCTATTATTAAGTTTCCATCTCTTCTTATAACAAATGTATCAAAATATGGAATACTAAAATTACATTCCTCTTCAATTGTAAATTTCATATCCCCATGGAATGAATTAAAAACCATTAAAACATTATCAATCAAATGACTCGGAACAATACAAAATGAGTCATCAACATATTTCGTTATAATCTTCGGTTTTACAGCTAATCTTCAGTTTTACATTTAATCTATCAACACCGTAATCTAATAGTTTCTCCATAACAATATCTGCTACTATCAGAAATGCTGGAGATCCCATTTGGAGTCCTTTCCGTTGTATACATGTATATTTTATCATCATATTTGAAATACCTATTATTAAGTAAACAGAATCTAAGAATGCGAAGAAAAAGATACTTATTTATATCCGTATAATTTTCTATTAAATCCCATTTCTCCTCAATAATACTTAGTGTTATTTCCACATCAAGTGAAACTAATTTTTCATTATCCTCTATCTTTATATTCTCTATCCTTTTCCTAAATTGTAAAGAATCCCTCACATTATATCTATAATTCTCAGTTAATTTCCTAAGAATATGCGCAATATATTTACATAGTTCTTATGATGGTGAATTCACATATGAACAAATTGGTCTTAAAGGAAAATGTTCCTTATGTATCTTCGGTACCCCATACAACCTTAGTACCGTAGATACATTCGTCTTAAGTCTGTTTCTTTCAATTGGTTTAATAACCTCCAATTTAAACAGTTCTTCTATTAAACTATTATTTTTCATCTGTAATTTGTTCGTCGAATCTTTATTAGACAATTGGTATGTGGTAATATCACCCACAATGTCCATCATCCTCGAGTCATAGTCACACCTATTCATTGTAACAGTCATATTCCCCTTATCTGCATTCAAAATAAGTAAATTTTTATTTTTCCTCAAAATCTTTTCAGTTATGTCCACTTTTTTTTGAAAAGAATTTATCACTATTTGTCAAACGTTTCCTATTTATCAGTTAATGTTTGTATAAAGTCCTCCCCATAAATTTTAAAATTGGAATATTTTCTCTTTTTACTGGTAAAGCGTGTTTTTGTCCTAGAGAAAGAACCAACTGTACACCAGCCGGAAGATTATAGTCTGATTTGTTCACAAACCATTTTGTATTTTGTCTAATTCCTAAATCCTTTCTCTATAAATCCATAAGGCAGTCAAACTTTTTCTTATGTACCTCTTTTATTTCAACATTAAAGAACATAGCTTAGCTCCAAAAACCTTGCTAATTTTATTGAAGTTATTTCCTTTTGTAAAATAATGTCCTTTTGTATAATAATATCGCCATCCTCTCCTTGTCATCTATTATTTATATTGTTAGCCCCATTGCTAGTATCATAGCTGTACTCAGTTTTTTTATTTGATGTTGCTGTTGTTTATAATCCTTAGGTGTTTGTCGCTGTGTATACTGCTGGTCTCACCGTATATATCAGAAGTCCTTTTCATTAAATTCTCTCTTTGATTTATTTCCTTTTCACTTTCCATTATTTTTGTGTAATGTTTGTTTCGTTCGACGCAGGATAGCCATTTAATTATCATTTATTTATTAAATTTAAAACAATTTAGAATAATTATTTCTATATTTATTTTACGTACAGCCGCTAGTGCGACTGTTCGTCTTACTTATTTGATTGATTATTAACCCTTATGTGAATGGCAAGGTACCCGGGTACCTTTAGCGTTTTCATCTTAATTTTTTTTATAGAAGTAGATGATCCACATATTTGAAACTTCTTGAGAACTCCTAACTTTTAATAAATTTTTAATTATCACTATTTTTTTAGCTTAAAAGTATTTTGAAATGGCGTGGTGGACCAATTTTCATCCTTAACCTTTAACAGCATGGCAAGGTACCCGGGTACCTTCATATAATAAATATTAAAAAATGATTATTGCAAGTACTTTTTTAGTGAAGTTTTACTTAAATAAAATTAAAGAAAGTTGTTATCTTTCAGATTTAAACTTTAAATTGGTAAAACAAAAACATACAAAAAAATATATCTCTTTCATATACACATACATATGTACATAAATAAAAAGTAACATTTGCCTACAAATAAGTTTTTATTGATCGCTTTATGAACATTTTGGGTATATTTGACAGTTTGTTGCATGCTCATTACAAATAGGCTTAAAACATCTGGTGCAAGCTGTACGTGTTTTACTTTGCTTCATACGTTGTTCAGAAGCACACGTGAAAACTCCCTACTACGGGAGTACGGCCGCTTTTTTTATTTGCTTGTAAACCTGAAATTTTTGCCGTTGAAACTTTAAAATCTTCTCCAAGCACATTGTTTATTATAGATTTGACTGACGACTGGATAACTGTTGGAACTTTAATGCGTTGCGTAATGTTTTCCTAACACAATTTGAAGCTTAGCTCTTTCAAAAATTATCTAGGACGATCTGTGGAACGCAATTTTGTATGGTTTTCCATAATGCTAATGCTGCTACATCTATAGTATTATAAAATAGTGATAGTGGCCATCGATTTGTTCTGCGTTTGCAGGAACAATCGCCTAACAGTTTGTCCCTATTGTTAACTCCTTCTCTGGTTTTGTAATAATATGTAATGCCTTCTGGCTTAGCAGCAAAAGTTGATGCTACATTAGGCTTTACGTGCATAGCTGATAACATAACTAGAGCTTTCTTCTTTTTCGCTACATAAGAGAATAGTGATGCATCTTTGCTAAAAGCAAATTTTAAAGTGTATATTTGTCTAAAATAAAATCGTAAATATAAAATTAAACAACATAAACAAATTCATACCGTATCTAAAGTTATACAACAAATAAAGCACAAACTTTTCTTTATGTGGCTGCAAGCCCAAAAAATGTTGATGCCATATATTTCCGGCTTTGACGGCATGTACTGCGTAAAGCGGGTACGTCCACGATATCCAGAAGGTTTGTAACTCTGACGTAAATTCTTATTCAGGATCTTCCAAATATCTCTAAGAGCAGCAGCTTTATCAGTTAATGCACACATCTTCGAAAAAAATATAGGTTTCTAATACTATTGCCATATAGGTACCCGGGTACCTTGCCATGCTGTTAAGGGTGTTTTTTTTGCCATTCACATAAGGGTTAAGATTATTTTAAAGTTGAACCAACTCTAGCTTACACTAATCCTTACACATCTAGAGTATGGGAGAATGCAGACATAAGCATAATACATAGTTTATTATGAGTGCTTACATCGGCATTTGAATGTAGATGGGAAAAGAATAATTTTATAAATATCTGATTGCTTACAGAGGGCATGCAATGTTGACAAGTTAAACATACAATAATAGTCACCTCCGTGCGGCCTCCCTTCGGCAAATTGAGACTAATGAGGTATCATTATTGGGTGGGCATGAGGCCACACAATTTTTCGGTCGCGACATAATGGCTGATGGGACTGTTTTTTATGGCAATCGCTGCCAATCGGAACGGAACATAATAACCCCTGGAGATGTAGGAAATGCTCTAAAATTTAGGACGAAGAAAAGGTCAACTAGTGGTGATGGGAACCCTGACTTTGTTTTGAGGAAAACGGATATAGCCACATGGCGATTTCTGGCAATTTTGTACAACCACTGTTTAAATATTGGTTATTTCCCATAAGAATGGAAGCAAGTTTAAGTTGTTCCAATTTTGAAATCACGATCTGATCCTAAGCAAGTAGGAAATTATAGGCCCATTTCGCTGTTGTCTGCTTTGGGCAAACTTCTTAAATCGTTTGTATTGTCTGAGGTATGTGACAGAATTGCTAATGGTGATGTCCTCAAGGACAATCAGTTCGGCTTTAAAAGTGACCACTCAACTTCTCATGTTTACGGATTTTATCGCCAGAGGTTTGAACAAGAGGTACTTCAACTTGGCTGTTAGTCTAGACTTTGAGAAAGTGTTTGATTCTGCTTAGCATTGTATTGTCTATAAGATGATAGGACTAGAATTTAGTCTCGGTGTATGTAGAATTGTTGCCAACTTTTTGAGGAACCGTACATTTAAAGTAAAGGCTAGGGAGGAAACTTCTGAAATACGCGCAGTTACTACTGGAGTTCCGCAAGGCTATTTACTAGTCCTGTTTCGTATAAGATCTTCATATCTGATATATCCCATCCTCCTGATGGGGACCTTTTACTTATATACGCCGATGATATTTTGATTGCATCGAACGGACCTGGGGCAAAATCTTTGGACAGAAAGATTAACTCCTATCGAAATACTCCACATGAGTACTTCACAAAATGGGGCATTCGACTGAATATTAATAAGACTAAAGGAATTCTGATAAAGGGCAAGCGCGTCCGTTTATATCCGGAAGCGAGAAAACACATTCCACAGTTGAGCATTGGTAGCAAACAAATTGCTACATCTGATAGGTTTAGGTATCTGGGAGTGGTTTTCACGAGAATTTTGAGTATTATAGGCACGTGGACTATGTCCTAGAACGTGTGAAAGGTATCTATCATATGTACCATAAGCTACCTAGACGCAAAGTTAGACTTGACACAAAGATCAGGTTACTTATGCCTTTCCAGTATGGTTTGGGATTTCTTCTGCCCAAATGGAAAGACTTAGGATATGGGAAAGAAGAATTTTGGTCTCTTGTCTGGGGCTACGTCCGAGAACCGGCCCTGATGGGTCCATACGCAAACCGTCATGCCGCTCAATTTACGGTTCAATAGATTTTAGAAGGATCAATATACATACATCTGACAGAGTCCGCAATTAAATCTCTCCAGAGAGCCTCTGATCTAGATAACGATTTAGTTCGAAATTGTTTCAATAGACTCCTGATCTCGATGCCCTGCATGAGGGTCTATATTTTTTACCCGTGGATCTTCTGGCTCTTAAATTGGCAGGTTTTCTTTATGGGGATGCAGGACTTTTATTCTACCATACATAAATAAACACTCTTAACATAACTAATGTAGTGTACAACACTGTACAATAAATTTTATTAGCCTGAATTGTTTATTTTACTTTTATTTTGTTAATTAGTTTTAAGTGTTTTTTTTTAAATATGTAATGTTATTTAGTTTTAATTAAAAAATGTAAATGTGTTTCTCTCTAACCTTTTTTTGGAAATCTAATTTAATTGACTTATATAATTTTATAATTAACCGTGCTCAGTAATGCTTTAATATATTTGTTTTAAGTAGACTTAATCTTAGAAATGTAAATAATATGATAAGAAATTTGTCAAATAGAATTGTAGTTGTAAGAAACTCTGTAAAATATGAAAATATGGACAATAAAATTAAATCTGAAATCGGAATCGGTGAAATTTACAAATTGTTTCATTAAGGATTTTGTTATGTTTAAGCTTAACTTACACTACCTGAGCTTTCATCCGAGTTTTACAACTAAGACTAATTTGTATGATGTAATAACATGTCTGTTTTTATTTGTTAATATTTTTGTCTTATCTCAGTTGAAAAAAGAACGTATTCCATTTTCAAACTATTTAACGTCTGAGTTTTAAATTAAAGTTTTTAAAAGTAACCGGACTTAATGCTTGTTGTTGTATTGCCATTTTCTTTATACCAGTTTAACAACTTTTATAATTGGCCGACTAATTCCTTAGACGCAATTTAATACTAAAAATTAGAAAGCCACATTGGTTTTTGACACTCATAAAAATTTAAACTTATTTTTTTGACACTCAACTCAGATGAGAACTCAGGTGGTGTAAAAGTAGCTTTAAAAAAATTTGAGACAGCAGTTAAAGTTTTCCCTTTTAAATAAAAAATATTTATGTTTTATAAACTAATTGAAAATTGACTAAATTTCCTTATAACAAACAATTTTGAACTTGATCCAAATTTAATTAAGATTTGCCTTAAATAATCACTAATAACATATTTAAAGAGGGATTATTTTATAAAATTATTTGATAGAACGATAACAGTTAGTTTTAAGTTGTTTTTTTTTTAGCAAACATTTATAGATAGACTTCTTCGTTTTGTAAAAAAATCTTTTTTTTATTCCAATAAAAGTTATTATTAAAGTTCATAATACGAGCACCATATGCTGGTTTTATAAGATTTTCTAAAAGGTAAGGCTTTAAAGTGCTTTCACATGGTATGTAAATTACATAAAAAATTCTCAAATTTTTCTACATGTTTTAATTGTTTTTAGGAGTTGAACTAACAAGATTACATCGGCAGCCAGCCGGATGACCGAACAGACATCGTTATGTCGACTTTTTAGGTGACTTTTATTTGATTGCTGTTAGTAAAGGTGGATTTTTTACTCTTTTTTTAAGATACTAGAACAAAACAATATATGTATATCCCCGCCACCAATACCACGTGGATATATAACCATCAAACGTTTTGATGTTCAAACCACTTTGATACTGTACATAATAATGCTTTATATTTTATATACAAAAATTATTTACTAGGAAAAAAATTTTCTTTTAAAAACGAAATCAACAATTCAATTGTACAATATAATTTTTACAAATTTTATCAAAAATTTTACATTAGAAAAAAACTGTAACTAGACTAAAAATATTTTTACACCAAAGTATTTTTACAAGTGCTTGGGAAAAGTACCTACAATACTAAGCTCATGTACACTTTGTGACATACAAACGTGAAATCTTGTTGCTTGCAAGGGCCAGAAATACTCTACAGCCTTTTGATCAACACTTAAAGTCGCGCATTTTCATATATTTACATCCGACATTTTTATTAAAACTAAGCCTGAAAAGTTATTACTTACAGCCTTGTAATATTGACTAAACGGTATGGAACAAACCTTTATTGCTTTTTTTTAAATTAACTGTTGATAAAATTTGTAAACAGGTTGTGTATTTCCACGTATGTACTTTCAAACAGCTTAATATAAAAAGTCAAATTTCTTCATATAAAAAAACATAAAAAATATGATAAAATTATAATTCTGGCAACGCTGGGTAAAAACCATATTATTGCGGCTGCAGCATTTCCCTTAAAATTTGTTGTTCAAATACATAAATGCATACATACACATTAACACACACGCATTCATACATACTTTTTCATTAAAGATGAAAATTTATAAAAAAAAATACATACATAAGTATTGGTGAAGCATTTACTAATATCTTAAAATGTACTTTAAACAAAGACATAACATTTTGTTTAAATAATGTCTTATAATAACATTAAACTATTCCCCTTTGAATGCAGCAATTGCACCCTGGTTAATTCGGTCCAAGTTTTTGATATCCGCCTTGAGAATAGGGCATCTCCCAGGATCAAGTGTTCTCCACAAAATTCTACGAAGCCGTTTCTTTTCCCTGATAAGTTGTAGAATATTATCCGGTAGTTCCAATAGGCCTCTGTTAGCCTTTGCCAGTCTGGGAGCAGATTCTTTCATAGCAGCTCTAAGTATTGGGTTTAGTGACACAATGATAATTTTACCGCCATTCTTCGGGTATTAATACTTTTTTTTGATTCGAACATCAAACAGTCGGGGTTGATTTTCAAACTAGTTACAAAACTATTTTTGTTAAACACACACAAGCAAGCCGTCTCATAGTAAGTTCGATGGCACCGAAAGTGGCGATTAATTCATAAGAGCCGTAATTAAAATTTTTTTTAAAATCGTTAAATATGCATAAAAAAGCATATTCTGAAAAAAAGATACACGGAAAAAAATTTTTTTTTACGATTTTATAGACATTTTAATTTTTTGGAAAATTATAGTTTGTTTCAGAATTTTCGCCGTCATTTTGAAATGGAAAGTGATTTTTTTAAAAAGATAGAAGCAAACAAAAGCTTATATTGCCTTCTTCCTAAAAAATAAAAAATAAGTATATAATTTGCATAAATATGAATATAAGTTTAATGTAAAAGTCTGAATTTGGGTTTTGAAGGATTTCGCGAATTTTACAACTTTTTTTAAAAAAGTAACGAAAAAAATTTTTATATTATTTTTGTTTATCAATAATTGTCATACCCTTTAAAAGAAACCATATTATGTTCATCCTCACCTTCATCATCATAATCTTCGCTATCATTACTCTCACTATCATGTACTTCTTGAAAAATAATAGGCGATAGCAAAAGCTGTAGTTCGGAATTTAATAATTGTTGCTTTTCTTTCCGCTCATTTTGTTTATTAATACTCGATATGAATGGATCTGAACTGAGAAAAAATCTATTAAGAATATCTTCATTTGACTTTTCTCGGCTGCATTTGCGAGCAAAGCGTTCCCTATAATTTTTAAAATCCTTATTTCTGGCTTCCTGAGCCAATCGGTAAAAGGGCATATTTTATGATTTCGGGACCATGAACTAAAAATTTATGTATTGTAGGAGTCATACAAAACCATTTTAACACTCTCGTGAATGAAGATGACTGAAACTTGTTCCCGCACCTATCTCCGACAAACATAACAACAATAGTAAACATTGAACGAATGACTATAGCAAAACAAAATACACGTTAGTTTTGTTAAATACATGACTTTGAAAAAACGCGACTTCACACAGAAAAATGTTAATAGCAAAAAATGGAGCAACAAAACCGCAAATTTTTTTTTTGTATTATCAAGCTAAGATTTTATACTTTTAGAAAATATAAGATTCAAAACCCAACCTTAACTAACTTACAAGTTATGGTTCACGAAACGTCAAAAATAGGCCAATTTTATACCTTTTTTAAAAAAATCTTCAAAAATATTTTTACACATACTTTCAAAAACACTACATTATTTTTGTATACTTAAATACCTGAAGGTAAAGGTTCCATTCTTAAAATAACGCTTTGTTAACGTTAAATTTAAAAATTACGGACTCGTTTAATGCAAAATTTTACTTTTTTCGCTTTTTAAAAAAATTGCAAAAAATTTTGTATTTTGACACGTCACTACGGAGTCAGCTGACAAGATAGATGCTTGAAAATTGACAAAGTGATGTAGAATTTTATCTAGTTTTATCCGATACCAAATATTAATACAAAAACTTAATTTTAAAAATTCAATTAAGCGTCACTTTTGAACCATTTCAACCCAACGTGCGTCTGTCCTAAAAATTGTATATAAAGCGTTCATATGCCGGCGAAATTTACAAATTGTGAACAGTGTTTAAAGAGTTTGTGAAGTAAAAACAACTAAAAATTAAATTGTGAAGAATGGCTCCTAAAACTAGTGGTAAAGCAGCAAAAAAAGCTGGCAAGGCGCAAAAGAATATCAAGAAGAGCGACAAGACCAGAAAACGTAGACGCAAGGAAAGCTATGCCATCTACATTTACAAAGTGTTGAAGCAAGTACATCCTGATACTGGCATCTCATCAAAGGCCATGAGTATCATGAACAGTTTTGTTAATGATATTTTTGAACGTATTGCCGCTGAATCATCTCGCTTGGCTCACTATAACAAGCGTTCAACCATCACCAGTCGGGAAATTCAAACCGCTGTCCGTCTATTGTTGCCCGGTTAATTGGCCAAGCACGCTGTCAGTGAAGGCACCAAGGCCGTTACCAAATACACCAGTTCCAAGTAAATTGCATAATTTACAAAAACCCTTTTATAATAACAAAAGGCCCTTTTCAGGGCCACAAATTTCATTTATAAAAAGAGTTTTATCAAATTTGTTTTATTAAGGCATTTTTGTTTTTAATTTGTTTAAAACAATTTGAGACAGTTAAGCAGTAAAAGTTTTTAATTATTAAAAAAAAAATATTATTAAAATTTGCCCTTTCAAATAAAAACAATTGAAAATTATTTAAATTTCTTTATAATAATAATCTTCCAAGTTTCTTGGATTTCTTCGACCTTTATTGTTTAATAAATACACAATCGGTTTCTTCGAGCTTAAGGTCAATAATAATAAGGAGTACCGAAATATTGGCAGAATAATAAAACAAATAAAGAACAATTATTATTGACCTTAAGCTCGAAGAAACCGATTGTGTTTTTCTTTATAATAAACAATTTTGAACTTAATTCAAATTTTATTAAGATTTGCCTAAAATAATCAATGAAAAAATATATTTAAGGGGAATTATTTTATAAAATTATCTAATAGAATCATTCATTTTTTACTGACTTAAAATTTAACCTTTTCCATTATTATTTTATTTTATGAAGATCCATTTTTAAGTCATTAAAAAATATTTGTTGAATTAATAACTTAAAATAAATTTGTACTTTCTATTCATATAAATTATATTAATCAAATATTTTGCTAGTATGAATTCTGGTTAAGTATCAATTCAATCTTTGCTATAATAATAATTTCATATTGTCTTTTAAGGTTTACTTTTTTATACCCTTCTCATAGTAATAAGGGTATATATCACTTTGTCATTCCGTTTGTAATTTCTTTATTATTCATTTGCGACCCCATAAAGTATATATATTCTGGATCCTTATAGATAGGGAAGCCGATTTAGCGTTGTCCGTCTGTCCGTCTGTCTGTCTGTCTGTGTGTCTGTCTGTCCGTCTGTTGAAATCAAGTTTCCGGAGTCAAATAAAAAGATACAGACCAGTTAATGGTGTCAAACGATCAGAAATATCCCGCTAACAATCGCTATTTAAAATCAGCAAAATCGGTTCACTATTGACCGAGATATAAGCGAAAACCCAGAGTAACCCCTTTTTTTAGGACAAAATCGGTGCATATATCCCTATATATCTCAGTAAGTATAGTCACTCTTGCCACAAAACTTGGCACGGATACTCCTTAAAAAGGGACCTAAATATTGGAAAAATTTTTTTCAGATAGGACCAGGGGAAGGGGTATTTTTCCTACTATTGCACAAATGTGGTGAAATATTTTATGCGCTATATCTCGTAAACTATTAAAGATATCGAAATGAAATCTTCAACAAAAAGTAATTGGGCAAGAATGCCTACGCTTTAAAGAAAAAATTTTTTGAGTGGGGGCAAAAAAAGGGGTAGCTCCCATACAAATCGACAATTGTTATAAAATATTCGATACGCTATATCTCGGAAACTATAAAAGATATCGAAATGAAATCTTCTACAAAAAGTAATTTGGTATGAATGCCTACGCTTTAAAGAAAAATTTTTTTGAATGGGGGCAAAAAAGGGGTAGCTCCCATACAAATCGACAATTGTTATAAAATATTCGATACGCTATATCTCGGAAACTATAACAGATATCGACTTAAAATGTTCTACAAAAAGTGATTGTACGCAAAGATCTACTTTTTAAAGAAAAAATTTTTTGAGTGGGGGCAAAAAAAGGGGTAGCTCCCATACAAATCGACAATTGTTATAAAATATCTGATACGCTATATCTCGGAAACTATAACAGATATCGACTTAAAATGTTCTACAAAAAGTGATTGTACGCAAAGATCTACTTTTTAAAGAAAAAATTTTTTGAGTGGGGGCAAAAAAAGGGGTAGCTCCCATACAAATCGACAATTGTTATAAAATATTCGATACGCTATATCTCGGAAACTATAAAAGATATCGAAATGGAATCTTCTACAAAAAGTAATTTGGTATGAATGCCTACGCTTTAAAGAAAAAATTTTTTGAATGGGGGCAAAAAAGGGGTAGCTCCCATACAAATCGACAATTGTTATAAAATATTCGATACGCTATATCTCGGAAACTATAACAGATATCGGCTTAAAATGTTCTACAAAAAGTGATTGTACGCAAAGATCTACACTTTAAAGAAAAAATTTTTTGAGTGGGGGCAAAAAAGGGGTAGCTCCCATACAAATCGACAATTGTTATAAAATATTCGATACGCTATATCTCGGAAACTATAACAGATATCGGCTTAAAATGTTCTACAAAAAGTGATTGTACGCAAAGATCTACACTTTAAAGAAAAAATTTTTTGAGTGGGGGCAAAAAAAGGGGTAGCTCCCATACAAATTAAAAATTTTTATGAAATATTCGATACGCTATATCTCGGAAACTATAACAGATATCGACTTAAAATGTTCTACAAAAACTGATTGTACGCAAAGATCTACACTTTAAAGAAAAAATTTTTTGAGTGGGGGCAAAAAAAGGGGTAGCTCCCATACAAATTAAAAATTTTTATGAAATATTCGATACGCTATATCTCGGAAACTATAACAGATATCGACTTAAAATGTTCTACAAAAAGTGATTGTACGCAAAGATCTACACTTTAAAGAAAAAATTTTTTGAGTGGGGGCAAAAAAGGGGTAGCTCCCATACAAATCGACAATTGTTATAAAATATTCGATACGCTATATCTCGGAAACTATAACAGATATCGGCTTAAAATGTTCTACAAAAAGTGATTGTACGCAAAGATCTACACTTTAAAGAAAAAATTTTTTGAGTGGGGGCAAAAAAGGGGTAGCTCCCATACAAATCGACAATTGTTATAAAATATTCGATACGCTATATCTCGGAAACTATAACAGATATCGGCTTAAAATGTTCTACAAAAAGTGATTGTACGCAAAGATCTACACTTTAAAGAAAAAATTTTTTGAGTGGGGGCAAAAAAAGGGGTAGCTCCCATACAAATTAAAAATTTTTATGAAATATTCGATACGCTATATCTCGGAAACTATAACAGATATCGACTTAAAATGTTCTACAAAAACTGATTGTACGCAAAGATCTACACTTTAAAGAAAAAATTTTTTGAGTGGGGGCAAAAAAAGGGGTAGCTCCCATACAAATTAAAAATTTTTATGAAATATTCGATACGCTATATCTCGGAAACTATAACAGATATCGACTTAAAATGTTCTACAAAAAGTGATTGTACGCAAAGATCTACACTTTAAAGAAAAAATTTTTTGAGTGGGGGCAAAAAAGGGGTAGCTCCCATACAAATCGACAATTGTTATAAAATATTCGATACGCTATATCTCGGAAACTATAACAGATATCGAAATGAAATGTCCTACAAAAAGTAATTGTACGCAAAGATCTACACTTTAAAGAAAAAATTTTTTGAGTGGGGGCAAAAAAGGGGTAGCTCCCATACAAATCGACAATTGTTATAAAATATTCGATACGCTATATCTCGGAAACTATAACAGATATCGACTTAAAATGTTCTACAAAAAGTGATTGTACGCAAAGATCTACACTTTAAAGAAAAAATTTTTTGAGTGGGGGCAAAAAAAGGGGGAGCTCCCATACAAATCGACAATTATCATAAAATATTCGATACGCTATATCTCGGAAACTATAAAAGATATCGAAATTAAATGTTCCACAAAAAGTAATTGGACATCAAGGGCTACGCTCTGAAGAAAAAAATTTTCGGATGGGGGGTGAAGAAGGGGTAGCTCTCATACAAATTAACAATTTTTATAAAATTTTTGATACGCTACTTCTGGAAAACTATTACAGCTATCGACTTCGAATATTCTACAAAAAGTAATAATCAAATAATTCATACATTTTGGAGAAAAAGTTGGAGAAGAGCAGGGGGACTAGAACATTTAACAAGTTTTATTAACCTTTAAATATGAATAATGTCGAAAACTTTTAAAACTCTCGACCTCAAATCTTCTTCATCTATTTCTATTATTCATACGAACGTTAAAATTTTGTTATTTTTTCTATGAACTTTAAAACTCGCACAAGGTTTTTTATTATATTGTTTGCAGTACAAAATAACTCGGCTGGGTATATTTAAAGACCAATGTGAAGGGTATATAAGATTCGGCACAGCCGAATATAGCGCTCTTACTTGTTATTCAATCTCTTTGTACTGACTTTGAGACGTTTTGCATAGATGGCTTTTTGTTTGTGTTTTGTAAAATTATATTAATTAGAAAAGATTTACTTTAAGATGGCGGCCTTTCGGCAGCTGTTTTTATACCCTTCACATAAGTGATAAGGGTATATATCACTTTGTCATTCCTTTTGTAATTCCTTTATTATCCATTTGGGACCCCATAAAGTATATATATTCTGGATCCTTATAGATAGGGAAGCCGATTTAACGATGTCCGTCTGTCCGTCTGTCCGTCTGTCCGTGTTATGGTTGAAGCCCCCCGATATCGCATAGACCCGAATGTGGTATCAAACTGTCGCAGATAGTCGCGAGGAAATCGGTATTGAAATTCAGCAAAATCGCCCGATAAATGACCGAGATATAAGCAAAAAACAGAAACTACCTCGTTTTTTTGAGTCTGCACCAACAACAAAGAACATTCTTTTACATGTAATAATAAAACAAGTAAGAGCGCTATATTCGGCTGTGCCGAATCTTATATACCCTTCGCATTAATCTTTTGCAATCCCAAACTTTTTTTATTTCTATCCATTTTTTTCACTTATGAAATATTTCTTATTTTTAAATAGAGCTCGGTGTCATTTTTTAACGCTCCACGGGTGACGGGGAAGTTGTAGGAATTTTTATCCTAATTTTTACAAATTTTGTATGGCAACCCCCTTAGGGCGTGGAGATAGGAGGTAAGTATGTTCTAGGAACATGTTTGGAAGGGCAAACTAATGGGGGTCGGTCGTACACTTTATTGCTCTAAGGCCAACTTTGAAGAAGTTGTGGACATTTTCATACCCTTATTGTAAATTTTGTATGGCAACCCCCTTAGGGCGTGGAGATAGGGGGTAAGTATGTTCTAGGAATATGTTTGGGAGAAGAAATTAATGGGGGTCGGTCGTACACATTATTGCTCTAAGGCCAACTTTGAAGAAGTTGTGGGCATTTTTACATCATTTTTGTAAACTTTGTATGGCAACCCCCTTAGGGCGAGGAGATAGGGGGTAAGTATGTTCTAGGAATATGTTTGGGAGAAGAAATTAATGGGGGTCGGTCGTACACTTTTTTGCTCTAAAGCCAACTCTGAGGAAGTTGTGGGCATTTGCATATCATTTTTGTAAATTTTTTATGGCCACCCCCTTAGGGCGCGGAGATGGGGGGTAAGTATGTTCTAGGAATATGTTTGGGAGAAGAAACTAATGGGGTCAGTCGTACACTTTATTATTAGTTTTTCCTCCCAAACGTATTCCTAGAATATACTTACCTCCTATCTCCACGCCCTAAGGGGGTGGCCATAAAAAATTTACAAAAATGATATGCAAATGCCCACAACTTCCTTAAAGTTGGCCTTAGAGCAATAAAGTGTACGACCGACCCCCATTAATTTCTTCTCCCAAACATATTCCTAGAACATTCTTACCCCCTATCTCCGTGCCCTAAGGGGGTTGCCATAAAAAATTTACAAAAATGATATGCAAATGCCCACAACGTCTTCAGAGTTGGCCTTAGAGCAATAAAGTGTACGACCGACCCCCATTAATTTCTTCTCCCAAACATATTCCTAGAATATACTTACCTCCTATCTCCACGCCCTAAGAGGGTGGCCATAAAAAATTTACAAAAATGATTTAAAAATGCCCACAACTTCTTCAAAGTTGGCCTTAGAGCAATAAAGTGTACGACCGACCCCCATTAATTTCTTCTCCCAAATATATTCCTAGAACATACTTACCCCCTATCTCCACGCCCTAAGGGGGTTGCCATACAAAATTTACAAAAATGATGTAAAAATGCCCACAACTTCCTTAAAGTTGGCCTTAGAGCAATAAAGTGTACGACCGACCCCCATTAATTTCTTCTCCCAAACATATTCCTAGAACATTCTTACCCCCTATCTCCACGCCCTGAGGGGGTTGCCATACAAAATTTACAAAAATGATTTAAAAATGCCCACAACTTCTTCAAAGTTGGCCTTAGAGCAATAAAGTGTACGACCGACCCCCATTAATTTCTTCTCCCAAATATATTCCTAGAACATACTTACCCCCTATCTCCACGCCCTAAGGGGGTTGCCATACAAAATTTACAAAAATGATGTAAAAATGCCCACAACTTCCTTAAAGTTGGCCTTAGAGCAATAAAGTGTACGACCGACCCCCATTAATTTCTTCTCCCAAACATATTCCTAGAACATACTTACCCCCTATCTCCACGCCCTAAGGGGGTTGCCATACAAAATTTACAAAAATGATTTAAAAATGCCCACAACTTCTTCAAAGTTGGCCTTAGAGCAATAAAGTGTACGACCGACCCCCATTAATTTCTTCTCCCAAACATATTCCTAGAACATTCTTACCCCCTATCTCCGTGCCCTAAGGGGGTTGCCATAAAAAATTTACAAAAATGATATGCAAATGCCCACAACGTCTTCAGAGTTGGCCTTAGAGCAATAAAGTGTACGACCGACCCCCATTAATTTCTTCTCCCAAACATATTCCTAGAATATACTTACCTCCTATCTCCACGCCCTAAGAGGGTGGCCATAAAAAATTTACAAAAATGATTTAAAAATGCCCACAACTTCTTCAAAGTTGGCCTTAGAGCAATAAAGTGTACGACCGACCCCCATTAATTTCTTCTCCCAAATATATTCCTAGAACATACTTACCCCCTATCTCCACGCCCTGAGGGGGTTGCCATACAAAATTTACAAAAATGATTTAAAAATGCCCACAACTTCTTCAAAGTTGGCCTTAGAGCAATAAAGTGTACGACCGACCCCCATTAATTTCTTCTCCCAAACATATTCCTAGAACATACTTACCCCCTATCTCCACGCCCTGAGGGGGTTGCCATACAAAATTTACAAAAACGATGTAAAAATGCCCACAACTTCTTCAAAGTTGGCCTTAGAGCAATAAAGTGTACGACCGACCCCCATTAATTTCTTCTCCCAAACATATTCCTAGAACATACTTACCCCCTATCTCCACACCCTAAGGGGGTGGCCATAAAAAATTTACAAAAATGATGTAAAAATGCCCACAACTTCTTCAAAGTTGGCCTTAGAGCAATAAAGTGTACGACCGACCCCCATTAATTTCTTCTCCCAAACATATTCCTAGAACATACTTACCCCCTATCTCCACGCCCTAAGGGGGTGGCCATAAAAAATTTACAAAAATGATGTAAAAATGCCCACAACTTCTTCAAAGTTGGCCTTAGAGCAATAAAGTGTACGACCGACCCCCATTAATTTCTTCTCCCAAACATATTCCTAGAACATACTTACCCCCTATCTCCACGCCCTAAGGGGGTGGCCATAAAAAATTTACAAAAACGATGTAAAAATGCCCACAACTTCTTCAAAGTTGGCCTTAGAGCAATAAAGTGTACGACCGACCCCCATTAATTTCTTCTCCCAAACATATTCCTAGAACATACTTACCCCCTATCTCCACGCCCTAAGAGGGTGGCCATAAAAAATTTACAAAAATGATTTAAAAATGCCCACAACTTCTTCAAAGTTGGCCTTAGAGCAATAAAGTGTACGACCGACCCCCATTAATTTCTTCTCCCAAACATATTCCTAGAACATACTTACCCCCTATCTCCACGCCCTGAGGGGGTTGCCATACAAAATTTACAAAAACGATGTAAAAATGCCCACAACTTCTTCAAAGTTGGCCTTAGAGCAATAAAGTGTACGACCGACCCCCATTAATTTCTTCTCCCAAACATATTCCTAGAACATACTTACCCCCTATCTCCACGCCCTAAGGGGGTGGCCATAAAAAATTTACAAAAATGATGTAAAAATGCCCACAACTTCTTCAAAGTTGGCCTTAGAGCAATAAAGTGTACGACCGACCCCCATTAATTTCTTCTTCCAAACATATTCCTAGAACATACTTACCCCCTATCTCCACGCCCTAAGGGGGTTGCCATGCAAAATTTACAAAAATGATGTAAAAATGCCCACAGCTTCCTTAAAGTTGGCCTTAGAGCAATAAAGTGTACGACCGACCCCCATTAATTTCTTCTCCCAAACATATTCCTAGAACATTCTTACCCCCTATCTCCGTACACTAAGGGGGTTGCCATAAAAAATTTACAAAAATGATATGCAAATGCCCACAACTTCTTCAGAGTTGGCCTTAGAGCAATAAAGTGTACGACCGACCCCATTAGTTTGCCCTCCCAAACATATTCCTAGAATATACTTACCCCGTATCCTCACCCTCTAAGTGGGTTGCCATACAAAATTTGTAAAAATCAGGATAAAAACCCCTACAACTTCCCAGTCACCCGTGGGGCGTTAAAAAATGACACCGACCCCTATTTAAAAATTAAAAATATTTCACAAGTAAAAAGATGTTAAAAATAAAAAAAAAGTTTTGGATTGCGAAAGGTTAAGTGAAGGGCATATAAGATTCGGCACAGCCGAATATAGCGCTCTTACTTGTTTTAAAGAAGTATAATGTTGAAAAACGCATACAAAAAAAAAACAACAACAATATAAAATAAAAAAAAACAATTTTAATTTTAAATAATAGTTACGAACTTTTAAAATAATTATGAAGTAAAGTATTATCTAAACTAGAAGGCACAATTTCCACCGACTAAACAATTGGTTGCAAGTGTATGTCACTGTTGATGTCGCAATACGAGCCTTTACAAGGTTCCGACTCCAACCAAACATTATCAACTTCAGATTCTTCTTTCAAGATAACAGGCTCAACATTTAAATTAAATGATTGTGGTGAATGGTCTTCAGCAATTGCGCTGTGGCTCTTCTTCGCTTCACCTTCAGCTATTTTATTGTCCGCATGAAGAGTGTCGTTTATTAGTAATAGCTTGGTAATCTTCTCCGTTGTTGTCGAACCTGTAATTTTAATTTCTGACGATTGTTTGCTTTCAGAGTTTGATGTACCTTTTGTATTTATATTTGATTTAATGGTTTGAGCATTATCTGAATGTGGCTTCTCTGTACTTTTTGCCATAAGACGGTACATTGTTGTGGTTTCTATGTCAGTTTGTGACTGATTTTCAATAATTTCATTTTCTTCATCCAATTCTTCAAGGCTTTCTTCGGATTGTTTCGGCTTTTCTAAAATCTTAGGTGCGCTAAGAAGCAGAAGTTTACCCAGCTTTTTGGTTTCTGTCATTTGTTTTTTAGCTGGATATAAGAAAGTTTGATCTGAAATCAAGATTGTTACTTCTTCATCTTTACTTTGAGCATTAGTCGTAGTCGATTCCACTTCCGCGGTGGTAACAGACAGGACGTCAGTTGGAACTGTAGTTATTTGGAATTTATAAGCATTTCCATCCGATGTTCTAATAACAGATGCGTGCGTTGCAAGTACACCAGCAATCAAGATATATGTTATTTTGAACATTTTCAAGTGCACTTATTATATCCGTTCGTTTTCTAGTAGTTTTTTTCGTAAAAATATTTTAAAAACTAAAGTAAACTTTAAACAATATCCAGTTTTATATACCTATGAACATATTTTTTCTTGTTTGTAATAATTCAAAATTGTGTACATTACGAAACGTTCTATGTGTTTAATGGCTTCTTGCCAATATATACTTAGTTTGTAGTTAACTGACCCTGAATATGACCAAAGCTGCGTACAAACATATTTTTATTAACTTCAATTATAGCAATAGTTCACAAAATGTACGGAAGTCGGATATTAGTATGTAGGTACATACATACATATCAGTGTACATTTTTATGTTTGTATGTATGTACATATGTAAATTAAGTGAATAAATTTAATTAAAATAAAATTTTATTTTTATTTAACAGGTAAGTAAGAAATTAATAGTCGACCATTATAAATCCTACACCATAATTTATTTTGTGTTAAACTCACCGAAAGCATAAACTGTACGCGTGTTACGCTGAGTGGGGTTAAGTTTATTTTCGGGTAAATATCTATTGCTAGAGGAACAGAAAATAAATATACCGATCCTTACAAAATTTTTTGGGCATGCATATTTTAATTTAAAAGAAACTCTCACATGTGTTAATACATATGTATATGTATGTATTTCGATGTCATTATTTATTAGAAATTTTTAGGGTTAAATGTTATTTTTGGGAGTTAGACCTATTTGAGATCCATGTTAAACTGTGGATTGTTACAGGTGGTAGGTGGCATAAGGTTATAAATACATATACCGAAAATGATGTGGAGATAGAGTAATATTCGAGGCAGTTATACCCAAAAATGCTTATTCCGGGAGAACATTTCACTTGCTTAACATTATATATTATGAGAAAATCAAATTTAAATATTTCATTTTTTTTTCTTCTTTTTCTAAATAGAATTTGACAACAAAGTTTACTTAAACTCTTAGTTAGAAATAAATTTACTATAAAAAATATGATATTAAGCTAAATTGTTTTATTTAATAAAACTCGTCCTTGTTTTTAAACATGCAACTTTGATACTAAAAACTTGAATGGAAACCGTTTTTGTTTTAAGTGGAATTGAGATTTTTTTAAGAAATAATAACTTTAAGCTATCACAATTTCAAAAAAAATGCAGTTTTAAAATGTACTGAAAACAATCCAAGAATTCTTTGGAGATAAGTATAGAAATTTTTTTAAAGAAATAGATAATCATTAAAAATTGTACTGTTGAAAATAAAATTGTTACAATAACAAAAGCCAGCACCTGAAGCTCCTCAAGGATAATTAAGTTTAAAAATTCATCCTACAAAATTAAAACAAAAGTGTATTTGATTGTAAAACATTTAAAGTTATGGAATAATTGTGGCACTTTTCACACCGTAACGAAATTCATAAATTTTTTTTGTTAAATAGTTTTAAATTGATTATAAAATTTACTTTGGCGTCTAACCAGCCGGATGGATAATCGTACTGTCTACTCATAAGGTCGTTGTCGCTTGATTCGCATTTATTAAGGTTGATTATGGACTATTGTTTTATTTTTTGTTGCAAACACAACCACAAACACATTATGACCCTCCGCAAATACCCCTTTTAGTGAGGATATTTGGTTTCCATGCCAAAAAAAAATGCTTCTGTACCAAATTTCCTCAAAATGTTTGCCAGAATAGATGGACACCAAGCCGAACGAAAGTGAAGTGGTTCTCAGAATATAACTTTTTGGCGTTACAAACAACTGCACAAGCGCATAATTCCCTAACCACGTATGTATGTGGCGTGGGTATAAAAACAGCTAAAATTCAAAAACAAAAAACATGTGCCATATACTACATACATTTACGTTCCCTACACGTGCATATGTTTAATTGAAATGTTAATTGTCCCATTTTAGAGAAAAAAAAAAAATAAATTAGTGTTAAAAGTGATGAATAATGCAACACAAACATTTTTGCCTTTAGCTAAGTTATAACAATTTTTAATATTTTGTTTAAAAAATGTATATTTTTAACGATTTTATTTTAAAAGAAATCTAGCGTGTATACTTGTTAAAAAAATAATCAAGCATTTCTAATGTTTTTTTTTTTTAGAAAACACACGATTTTTTTCTGGGGGCAAGCCAATGTTTCCCTCCAATATACTTACGTACTTATGTATGGGAGCTCCTTTTACCAAATATGAACGTAAAATTTGTTTGAATAAATGTGTTAAAAACAAAAAAATCAAATTGGTTTTAAGATAAGTTCGGATTTTTACAAAAGTCAAAAAATGTAATTTTTGTTGATACACTTTATTTTATTATTATATTTTGTCTCTATGGGAAATGTCTGGGCAGTGCTAAAGATGTTAAGGAAAATAATAGAAATACCAGTCCTTACTTATATAAATACATACAATGATAACGCACCGTTAAAGTTGCATGTGCTCTTCATGTAAATGGTAGAAACTAGAACTGCACCATTTCCAATTGTATTTCAGAACTTTCTAATTGTATTTCAGAAATTTCTAATTCAATTTCAGAAATTTCTAATTCCATTTCAGAAATTTCTAATTCAATTTCAGAAATTTCTAATTCAATTTCAGAAATTTCTAATTCAATTTCCGAAATTTCTAATTCAATTTCAGAAATTTCTAATTTAATTTCAGAACTTTCTAATTGTATTTCAGAAATTTCTAATTCAATTTCAGAAATTTCTATTTGTATTTCAGAATTTTCTATTTGTATTTCAGAATTTTCTAATTGCATTTCAGAATTTTCCATTTGTATTTCAGAAATTTCTATTTGTATTTCAGAATTTTTCATTTGAAATTCAAATAAAAATTTCTGAAATACAAATGGAAAATTCTGAAATACAATTAGAAATTTCTGAAATACAATTAGAAAGTTCTGAAATACAATTGGAAATGGTGTAGTATCTACCCTGGTTGGTTGGGAAGGGTCGCAGATGGTCGGCTCCTGGGGCAGTCATGTGGGACGGACTACATGGTGGCGGAACTTGACTTTGGGATCCTGCCGAAGGTAGTGTTTCCGGATAGGGAGGCATGGAAGGGAACAGAGTGGCTGTATGAGGGGAGTGCAGTCTTTACTGACGGGTCGAAGAGGCCACCACTGAGTTTCTGTTATGGACTGATAGGGACGTGGATAACGGACAGGGTGGGCCAAACCTGGAGAGACAGGGCCGATTGCAGGATCTCCAGGCTTTTATGGCCCGGACTGGACAGGATGAGCACTGACCTGCTGCTCAAGGAGAGCAGGGGGTTTCTGAGGCGCATTATTGGGACTCTCACGGGGCACTGCGATGTGAGATACAGGACGAGTAAATGGGACAGGAACTCTCCAGATTTCTGCAGGGTATGCGGGGACGAGGAGGAGTTAGAGACGGTGAAGCATCTTCTCTGCCACTGCCCTGGGCTGCAGATTCGCCGACAGAGAGGGTTTGGAGGACGCTTCTTAGATGGACTTGGTGAGGTTCCTGGCAATGGGCTGGGGAGCATCATAGGCTTCATTAAGGAGGTTGGGTGGCTGGGCAGCTAGGTGGTTCAGAGCCTAGGACTACTGACTTTCTTAGACATCTTGCGGACGGTACTCTTGCTTCTTTATCCTTTTTCTCTTATCTATGAACCTTACTGACTTACTGTTTTTCTTTTCTTCTCAACTCTTCTGAAGGGATTCACAATGGGCCTAAGGGCCTCCGAGTGGAGGTGGCGAACTCGCTACTACCCTTCGTAACCTAACCTAACCTAACCATCTACCCTAAGGATATAACAAAAAATCAACATGTAAATTTATATTAAATCTTATATTTGTTTAAGCATATAATATATTTTGTATAAGCAAATTAAAAAAGTATTTCGATAAAATTATTTGTGAAGCTTCAAGAATATGCTCATTCAAAGGAATATAGCCAGAAGTGTAGTAGAACTGCTATAACATTTCCATTACTTCTTTTGCCTTCAAGGCACATTATTAGGTTTTGTAAAAGACTTAAGCCTTTTTAATGGTCTGTCTAAATCTTGTTTCTGCATAATAATGCTTAAAGAATGCGTAATGGAAAGTATATCAACTAAAATTAAAAGTCCGAAAAAAAATTGAAAAGAACTGAGAGATTTTTTAGCAAAAGAGCTTTTGAAAATGCATCTCTATCATCCACTGAGATATCTTTTCCAAATCCTTTGATATTTGCTCTTAACTCATTAGGAACCGAGGCATTGAATCCGTCTTGCATTACATTGATTTGATTTCAACTTCTCGATACTAGCTGTAATCAAAGCTGCCAGATAAGCTTGGTTCAATATCGGCAAATTTTAGGGGAATAAATCGTCAAAATCGTCAAAACAACTTTTTGAAATCATCAAAGAATCCTCAACCTTACAATTTATGTTTTTTTTATAATTTTTTATTTAAAAATAAAAAAATCTAGGAAACCAAAAATGTTAACAAGTAGTTTCTAAAAAATATCAACAAAATTTAAAGGAAAAATTTATAATTTGAGGCAAAATAAACTGCTAATAAAAAAATAAATATAGTAATTTGATACCGATAATCATTTTAAACACATTTATTCGGAATAATAATGAACTCTTTGAAATAATTTATTTAACAGATATATCTTTTTAAGGACTCTCTTTAAATTATTTCAAATACTTGTTATAAAAAAATATATATTTAAACCAAAATCTTTTTTAGTAGTTTTATACAAAGAAACAATCGCTTAATAAATTTAAAAATCTATTTTTTTAACGAAAATATAAAATATCTATTTCTGCCTCTGACTTTCTCTTTAAAAGCCGAAAATCTTCAATATTAAAAAATCGTCAAATTCAGGGCTAAGATCGTGAAATCCTAATTTTGCGACCAAAGATCGTCAAAATGACGATAAATTGAAAAATCTGGCAGCTATGACTGTAATAGAAAAAACATCTTCAGAAGAAAGTTTATTGTCGTGCGATTCACTGGCCAGTCGCACACAAATAAGTATGCTCTTCTTGAAAGAAAAGTGTCACTCAAAATTTCCCGGATTTTAGTAACAAGTTCCCTGAATTTTTTTAGAGCATATTACATTATAGTAACAATAGAATAAAAAACACATCACACATTCCGACGATGTTCAAGCGAATTGAGAAGATTATATACCCCAACGTCACCGATGAGTGAGTATCTTCGGCCGTTCCTTAACGCCGTCAAGTAACTCCAAATAAACTTTGGAGTACCAGTCCATACTTGAGAGTTATATTCTATTTTCGTGAACCGTAAAATATCTTTAAGCTAGAGAAGTTCGACCTTTTCCCGATAAGCATTAACCAAGCCAAGGCAGCAATGCTTGTCCCAACAATATTTTTGTAATATATTAGTTAAAAGATTTCAATTAAGTGTTGGGCATGCAAAATAATACGAAATACTCGTAACATATCTTTTAAGTATTATTATTTTTTCTTAAATTGAAAATAAATAGTTTAATTATCTCAAGTTCCTCCCCCTGTATCCTCTTCAGTAGTTTATCGATGTATTTAATATTTCCAAAAAAAAAAAAAAAAACAAATAATTTGAAAAAAAAATTTTTATTATTAAATATTTAAAAAAATAAATAAATAAATAAAAACTTAATAATAAGTAATACAAAAATTATAACGTCGTATCAACCAGGATATGTTTAAGGAATTATTCGAATTACCGAAATTTTTAATATTTTTGAGAACTAAATGGTTTAGAAATTTTAAAAAACTATGTTAATTCTTATTTTTTCATCAATATGTTTTACTACATTTTATTTGATTTTTAATGTTAATTAATTATATTTGCTGAAGTACGAAATTATAAAAATTGTTTTTTTATTATAAGATAATAGTTTTTCTCAAAACAATTTATATGCGTTATATGTGATTCTAAACAATATTGTGAACTTTAGCTGAAAGACAATTATGTATTACAAATACGG
Organism: Melanophora roralis; assembly: GCA_963583895.1. Lineage (NCBI taxonomy): Eukaryota > Metazoa > Arthropoda > Insecta > Diptera > Rhinophoridae > Melanophora > Melanophora roralis. Next base: position 80,206,767 of record OY757190.1, on the reverse strand, counting down.
CTGGTTTGGGGCAACATTCCATATCCAATTCCTGTTTTTGTTACCAAAGAGATATAAAAAAAAATAATAATATTTTAAACAACGTACAATTTAGTCAAGAAAAAATTATATATGTACATACAATTTCGCCGTCGTCTCCAAAATCCAAATATAAAATGCGATTGGCATCGTCAGCAGAACCGCGCAATTTTTCAAATGGAAATTGCCACAATTGTGTTTTTCCTTGAGTGGGAGCAGCATAACCGCATTCGTAAAGACAAAAGCCACGATTTAAATTTACAACCAATTGACACTGTCGGCCTTGATATAAACAGTGAAATGAAAATTCACGTTGGTAGTTGACCGCATTATGGGAACCTTGAACTAATGTTCTAGCCCATGCTGCCATATCACGATGGGTTTCCGAACGTAGCCAATAAACTAAAACACCTCGCGTAGTTCCAAAGCGTACAGAAAAAACTGTTGTCTGCTGGCCCTTAAAAAGGACGACCATGATATTACAGAAAACGGTGAGAGAAGAAAAGGTGAATATGTAAATTAAAATTGAATAATTTTTTTACAACCAAGCGGTTGTCAAAATCGGAAACTACGATGAATTCTAAGAAGGTTTGCCCAAAAAACCATCGAGCTTCCAATTTTTAACGAGTAAATGATGTGTACGAAAACATTTTTTTTTTATTTTTATACCGATTACTCAGAAAAAAAGGAATATTTCTTGTATAAACCTTGACAAACTAAAATCACTGAAATTCGGATCTGTCATATGCAGTTAATTTGATTATGTCTAAATGGATAATGTAATATCATTACCATGATACAAAGAACCATGTAATCTCGTCGGTCCAGCTGATTAGTGCCAAAATGTCAAAATTATGTTCTCCCTGTGAAAATAAAATAACAAAAATTATTACTCATCGCTTTTTTTTTCTATGAGCTGTTGTTTGACACTTTGGTACTAAAATTTAGTTGTTGCAGGGACGAGATTGTTTGATTAGTTGTATCATGATCATTACAAAAAGAAAAACCAACTGATATATCAGACTTAATAACTATTCAATCCTAAATAGCAAAGCCAAATGAATAAAAAGCAAAATTCAAACCAAAAAAAAAATTTTGGTTGAATATGTATGTGACACTATCTTGGTTGCTTTTTTATGATGCATTTCTTAAATAATTTTAGGTGACGAATATGTTAATTTTTGATGATACAATTTTTAATGTTATCTAAAGCTCAATTCAAACACAACAATTTTATATATATCTTAATAACTTTTAAAGAAAATGATGTTTTTTTGTTGCATCTTTTCATAAAGAAATCTCGTTAAAAACTGAAAGCTCAATTTTTATTTTAGACCTTTGTTTTTTTGGGCAAAGCTTCTTTGAAAATTACAATTTTGAGAACCACTTGCTAATTTTTTTAAATACATACAAATTGGCTCACTCTAATGTAAATCTTACTTACATTTAGAGATGAATTATTTCCAGCTCCGGCTAATCGAGTAGTGGCTAAAGCAAAACTCTCTAAGGGCCGTCCCCAGGCTTCTACCGACCATGGTGCACTTTCATATATTCTACATTAAAAAGTTTAAATAACAAATTGATTTTAAATAATAATTCGATGGAGTTATGAATACTTATATGACAAGCAGTCGGTCTTATTAGCAGTTAACTAGTACTAGTTACTTAAGCACATTTTTCTATATAAAATTTACTTTTGAATCCCTAATACAAACATCGCAACCTTAATCTATAAAGGCCCTAAAACGTATTTTTTATAACCTGTGCCCATGTATCACAATCAGCCAAACAAAATTTTAACTTAAAAAAATACGAGTAATGTTCAGGGGCCAAATCGTCGCATTCGATTCGAATCGAAATTTAAAAATTCTTATTAGAATTCCTATACTCAAAGCATTGACAACTCGATCGATCGAATGAAATTTCGATTCGAATCGAATGCGACGATTTGGCCCCTGTTTTTGGTGCAATTTAAGCCTCAAAAGTATGTTGGTTAGCCTTTCGCCAATTTAGTAATATATATGAGTACGATTCTTCAATATAGACGCCTATAACCCTGGCAATCACAGCTTTCCCAGCAAAAAAAAAAATAAATAAATGAAATTATGTAGGGAAATAAGTATTTAAAGGAGCGGTTACCAACTGAATTACTATTTCTATTCATTTTATAAGACATGGGACTAAAGTAACTTAAACTTTTGTTTCTTTGAGTTCAAAAACTACTTACATATATAACTTGTTATTTCTTTTGGTGCTCTTTGGAATGCGAGGTCCCAAATTTTACTTGGTAGAGACAAACATGACTTCATTTCAGTGAGAACTTAAATTTTAGTCTGGTACTGACTGGACTAGTATTAATTACTTAGTTTTAAGATTTGAATACTTATTGTTAGTTCGCTTAAGCGAAGATTCAATATTAAAATATATGAAAAAAAAAATTGATTTTTGAGCTGCTTTGACAAAGGAACTGATTAATGACTTCTATAAAAGAGCGCACAGATCCCTTGAAGCAACTAGAACTGCAAGTATCAAGGCCAGACAAAATTTATCAAAAACATGGAAAAGTGCCAGAATTGGAAAAGATGCGTCTGCTACGCAAACTATGGTAAGTATAGCCGCACAAACGTATTTCATACTAATGTGTTTCTTTGTGTTACACCACCTTGTTAAGGATTTGGCGAATTACGCAGAATAAATTTTAAGTAATTTTTGTTTTTGGCTAAATAAATAAATATTAAAAACTTCACTATTTGTCTAGCTTGAGGTCAAACGTTTTTAATTCAACTTATTTTATTTCGACATTTGAAACAAATTTGCCCAGAGAAGCTTCTAATTGTTTGAAAGTGAAATATCGAAAATAATAAAGATAAAATAAAAAACGATTGAAGTGAAAATTGACGATATATAAAACAATTAAAAACAACGGTCGAAAAAATATGACTTGAGTTTAAATATTTAATTGTTTTAATAACTCAATATGCGCCTATATTTCAGAAATAAAAAATAGTACTATATGGTTAAAAAAAGGTCCACTTTAGAAGCTTGTTGGTACGAAAATAGTTCAAACATTTATCATCCCTGATATGAAAGTATGTATGCAGATTAAAAAAATATAAATGCAATTACATATTGTCAATGAGTTGACTTTTATTTTGTTGTTGTTGTTTATTATAGAAATTCTAAAATTTGAAAATTCGGTATTCGGGGGGTTTTTCGGGATCCCGAAATTGGAAATTATTTATTTACAAAAAAGTTCAAACATTGTATTAAGGATTTTTTTTTTTGCAAATAGAAACCCAAATTTTGTATATTTAATACAAATAAAAATAAAAATCTTATCACAATAAAATTTGAACCAATTAGCCTGATTAAATATAAAAAGGAAATTTTAGAAATAAAAATTGTTCAAAATACGCTAAAAAATAAATATTAGAAATAACACTAGGCATGGTGTAATATGAAAAATACGTCCGCAATGTTAAAAATATGTTCAACAGTTCGCTGACGACTGATGATCAGCAAAATTAAAATTTAAAAATATAACAAAAAGCGAGACAAAACTAATGCATGCAAAAGCATGCTGCCTTCATACTCATCTAAATAGAGATGAATAAGGCAAAACATAAAGTGATGAGATGGAGAATAAATAAAAGAAAAGGTGTTGCCATGATGTAAAAAATGGCAGGCCGTAAATTTCGTTCTAACCCAAGAACTAACAATTGTTAATGAGAGTATGTGTAAAGTACAAATTAGTATTTCCGTATTCAAATTTCAATTAACACTTGGGTTAAATAGAAGATATTTACTACCAATGCTCAGTACCGAACAAAGAGTGCTGATGAGGAGTTGTAGCGGGCTCTGAAAATGCATTCCACTCGGCTAGTGTCGGGAAACTAAACTTTTTCAAATTATTTCTTCAACAAAAATCTTATCACAATAAAATTTGAACCAATTAGCCTGATTAAATATAAAAAGGAAATTTTAGAAATAAAAATTGTTCAAAATACGCTAAAAAATAAATATTAGAAATAACACTAGGCATGGTGTAATATGAAAAATACGTCCGCAATGTTAAAAATATGTTCAACAGTTCGCTGACGACTGATGATCAGCAAAATTAAAATTTAAAAATATAACAAAAAGCGAGACAAAACTAATGCATGCAAAAGCATGCTGCCTTCATACTCATCTAAATAGAGATGAATAAGGCAAAACATAAAGTGATGAGATGGAGAATAAATAAAAGAAAAGGTGTTGCCATGATGTAAAAAATGGCAGGCCGTAAATTTCGTTCTAACCCAAGAACTAACAATTGTTAATGAGAGTATGTGTAAAGTACAAATTAGTATTTCCGTATTCAAATTTCAATTAACACTTGGGTTAAATAGAAGATATTTACTACCAATGCTCAGTACCGAACAAAGAGTGCTGATGAGGAGTTGTAGCGGGCTCTGAAAATGCATTCCACTCGGCTAGTGTCGGGAAACTAAACTTTTTCAAATTATTTCTTCAACAAAAATCTTATCACAATAAAATTTGAACCAATTAGCCTGATTAAATATAAAAAGGAAATTTTAGAAATAAAAATTGTTCAAAATACGCTAAAAAATAAATATTAAAAATACACATATTTATGCACAATCATACATATTTACTTTTCCACATACATTTAAGAGGAAACAAGATTCTTTAAATAACAGACTTATTTAAATTCATCCATACAAAAGTATCTAAAATACTTTATTTTAAGGTTATATCAGGGAGTAGAAAAACATTTTACGCTTAAACAGTTGCTCTTTCATATACACACAAAAAACTACAAAAAAATTTTTTCAAACAAAAACTTGTTCAAAATAATTTATTTTTTTAGTCAATTTATTTAATAGTCTCTAATAATATTTTTATTTGATTTTTAAATCAAACAAAATTTTCGCTTAGACAAATAAAATATTTAACCAGCTCAGCAAAATTTTTTAACAGAAACTAAAATTCTTGCAAAATTGTTTGTCTAAATTTACAACTTTCGTTGTAGGTCCTCAGCCATACAAAATATTTACTGATTCTCTGAAATTTGTTATTGATTCTACAACTCAGTTTTTTCTGTGATATTTATGTAAGTGTATACAAAATGTATAAAAGAAAATACTTAAAAAGGTGTATGAAAAGTTTAACTGTTTGCTTGCAGCGCAAAAGAGTTTACACTAAATAGTTATGATGCGGTTTTTATTCTTGCAGACGTCAAAACCGTCAAGACCAGGGTACACTAAACAAGGTAAACCCAAGGCGAATTCAAAAAAATCGCCCTCTGCATTTCCTTTTTGTGTTTGAACGGTGGAGCGTTAAAAAAATTTAAAATTTCATACAAAATTTAATATTTGTAATGTGAAAATGTCAAATTTATTTTAATCAGCTGGTCTCTTAATATTACCTGGTTAATTGTGCCTTGGTCAAGACGGTGAAAAAATTAAGAAAGACAATTTTGGTTTAAAATATCTACGATGTCATTTTTACACATATGTATACTAGAACCATTCAAAAACAATTGACATAGTTGCACAAGTGCGATAAAAACTTTTAAAACTCTGTAAACATACCGTAATTCACGTTCAGTTACAGCTACAAAAATTGGTTGCCATTTATCATTTTCATCAGAACACTCCGAAATGGAACGACCACTTAGCTTAAAGAAAAAATAAGTGAAAATAGTACACAAATATTCTTCTAACCTTGGAATTCGAATAAAATTGGTGTAGGACCTTTATAAAAACAAACCTTTTTACTTGTGATGTAAGTGACTTTGAACTTACCACTTGCCCGGTTGTGGTGCCCGCCATAGCATTATTTGTGCCAACTTCAGTAGCTATGCTGCAACCGCCATTACACCCACCGTCATTACTCACTCCTCCTACACCTGCACTACAACTGCTACTATTATTTAATCGCCTGCTTAGCCATCCAATATGTTTCACTTCACCAATGATGTTTATTAAAGCCCTATTGGCATCCACTAAAGCACGCTGAATCGGGACACTCATAGCGCTGTGCAAAGCGTTAAACCACACTAACGCTTCGGCAGAGTCGGAGGCACGTAATATGCACGAATGAACACCATCAGGTGAATGCAGCTCGAGGCAACGATTTTCTACAAATGAACCAAAAACTAAAAAATACAAACTACACAAATACAAAAATCGCTTTTTAAGTAACCTTTTTTATCTTAAAAAGGGGTAAATTTTAATCGTGTAGATGCGTATGTTTATACTGACCTGGATCGATGTATTTTAAGTTTCTAGCCAAATGTGTTAGTTGTAATGGTATGTAGCGAGTGTCGGCTCTTGGTATAATTTTTGGTGCTGGTGGTGATGATGGTACACCTGGCCCTAATGGACACAAAAATTCTCTTTGTAATTCCCAGCCAACTTCCGAAATAATGCTGGCCTTTCTAAAGTAGGGCGTTACTTCGCGCAGAAATTTTACTATAAGATGAAGAACGAAGAACACACAATATAAGTTCATTTTTTCCCCTCACATAGTGATATGGGTATACATATGTATGTATGTCAGTTTGTCGTTTCGTTTCTGTTTTATGTTAAAATAAAGATTCCGGAGTAAAGTCAAATTTAAAAGTCAAATTAAATTATTATGTTCCTAAACAAATCAATATTTTAAATTAGCAACACGGTTTGCCAGCAAATAGATTTTGACAAAAAACAAAGTACTACATAAAAAGTGAGTAAAGGGGTCGAAAGCACTATTTGTCCCTGTCAGTCATTAACGCTATTCTTTTATGTATACAAATAGATAATGTAAAGAATTGTAATTAATAAAAAATTATTTTAAATTATTTGATGATACGCTGTTTTACATTTCAGAGATTGATATGTACATTAGATCGTTTCGAAAAAAAAAATTTAAGATATACTTTCGAGTATTATAATTAAAAGTTTTTTAAGCAAGTACTCACCTTCTAAATCAACTACTCGACCAGCCCGTTTTAATGCTCTTACCGCCTCATCGTGAGTAGCTTCTCTTAATTCTTCACCATTGACAGAGAGTATAGCATCGCCTACATATAGCCCCTTAGCCTGATCAGCAGCCATTTCACGAAATATTTTTGATATTAATATTGGCATGCGGTTTTCTCGTCCTCCTTTGATTGATATGCCCAGGCCATTGTTCTCAGACTTTATAATGCGTACCTACATACATACATCACTAAATATACTTAATATATTCATATACAATAGATCCCGGCAGTAAAAATCATCATGCATACACTTAGAATGCTTTACTGATCTGACACATTTTCAACTACCTTCTTTTAAAAGGAGCACAACCAGAATCTAATTTTTTAAATATCGGGTTATAGCTAAACTATTTAGAAACGGTTACAAAAATCACGGCTACAAGAAATTACTGACGTGTACTAACACTAAAACATTTTTTTACACACACATTTGCAATAATTTACGTCAGTCCTGACTAGTACTTATATCATTGTTGATGTAAACAATTATAAATTTGTCGTGAATCCCCAGTAATATCATTATAATTGTAAACTTTCTCGGATACATTAGTCTCGAATACAGTTTTTTGTAAAGAATCTTAAAGATATAAAAAGTAAGTTAAAATATTAACGAACACAACACAAATATAGGTATTTCCTTTTCTTTATTTTTTTAGCAACTCATTCCGAATACCATGGTGTAAACCTACAGGATTTGCCTTAGTTCTCTTTTTATCAAATTAGGAAGACAAAAAAGTTTATTCAAAAAATTTTGCAATAGATATAAGTATTTATATAAATCTTTAAATTAAAAACTTAAAAGTTAAAAAAAAAACAAAATGGTGTTTTATGTTAATAGGTGATTAGTCAGTAGTGATAGAATATGCATCATGAGTGGTTGATCAGCGTTTGTACATCATCGCTGATTAGAGTGAGCAGTTCAGATATATTTACAAAATTTATATGTTAAAGGGAGATAGAAAATCAAGTTTACATAATTGTTTACATCAGTTTTTTCACATTAACCCTAATAAAATGATGGAAACTACTGATGTACAAGCCCATCAGCAATGCGCACCATTTGATGCATCAAATGGTGCTGAGTATGTTAAGACAAGGAATACATATATACTTTATATATAACTATGTCTATTTCCTTTATTTAAAAAATTTACAACTATAAAAAAGGCTTGTAAATTAAATAAAGGTTTACAAGGATAATGGTTTTGTGAAAAGTGTTATTTGAAGCGGGTGTGTTTCTGTACAGAGCAGTTTATATATAAAATTAAGTATAAAAAAAATATTTATTGAAGAACAATAATATGATTTATTCAATTAGAGAAAGGAGTTGTGTTAGCAAAACTTAGTAAAGCCTTCTACGATTCCAAAAAGGTCTGCAATTGGGCTAGTAGTGCTTGTGTTTGCTAAATATGGTATCTTTACCGCTGGGATATTACAAATTTTACAAATAAACATGTGTATCATCATGCTTTCAACTTTAAGTGAAAGATTTAAAGTTATGAAAATGATAAATAAATACATAGAAAAATTAAAACATAGCGTACGTGTCTTTTTTGATTTGCGACATGATCAGGTACATCACACATGTCCATGCCACTATCCAAAGCATTGTTGTTAAGAAAATGGTCACAATTATCCGGTAAATCAGTATTATTACTACTATTGCCGCCACCACCACCATCCTGACATATTCCCTGCATAGATGCAGACGTTGGAATAGAACCATTATAGCCGCTATGATTACTTCTAAACGAAGATAGAATATCGAAAACATTTTTTAAGCACAATGGGACATATTTATAAAATATTTAAAGTAGACCTTTTAAACAAAGTTTTCATATAAGATCAGTATTAAAAGTCTATTTTAAATTGTTTATGAATGTGGATGTCCGGCCTAATGCATATAAAATAAATTCATTAAATACTTGCCCCAGAGTACTATTCAGCGTTGTTGACTGATCGCCGGAGCTGGAATTTTCACAAGTCTCGTCTAGGCTAATAGCCAAATAATCCGTTTCTAAAGTAAGCATTACGCGATACCAGGCCCCTCGAACACGAGTCTCAAGTGAACCACGCCGCATACCGGAGGGTGATTGTGTTGGTAACGACTGAACTGGTTTTCCCAAAGTCGACGATTCCACCATTGTATAGTTAAGGTTTAGATTATTCTGAATAATTTAATATCTATGAACTTCTTCAGTGATGAATTAATTCTTATTGGCTTCATTAAGAAAAGTTTTTAGTAAAATTTTAATTTTATTTCCTCAAAGTATTCCTAAAAATTAATAAAAGAAATAAAAGGGATGTGTAAACGTAAATCGTCGATCCAAAGCTACGATCGCATATCTCTGATACCATCCTATAAGAAATTTTACGCATACAATCGCTACTTAAAATCAGAAATATTGATTCATAAATTAGTATAAAACACCCAAATACCTTTAAGCAAAAGGCACGAGGCCCATAACTTTTGCAAAATTTACGGTAGGAAGCGCATTTTGTTGTAAAGCTTCGCATTGACGATGTGTAACTACATATGTATGTACATTAGTGTGGCAGCCAAATTTTTTTTATTTAATTTTAAAGTTTGATGGCCAGAATATTGTGACACTAGGTCTTACAGTTAAGTCTTAAATTCTTAACCAAATCGTACAACGTTTTCTATACGCTCATTCAAGTAAAAGTTCAGATATCGACAAATTTCATTGTTTATATAAAATAAGATTGTAAAACTCTTTAATTTTATTAAATATTTTAACATGATATTTGATATTTTCGTGTTTAATTTTAGATTTAATTATTATTGCCGAGCCACTACACGCTCTATCTCTGGGATCCTTTAAATCCCAAAAGGTATAGCCACTTATTATTTGAAAAAGTTGCCCTTGATGTCATATGAGTTTCGAAAATCAACTGCTGCTTTTATTTACATCTGCTGCTTTTATTTACATCTTTTGATTTACCGCACTTGGTCGTAACATTCAGATCTACACGCACAACACAAACAGGAGGCAACTAACAATAAGTTCTTTTGCTGTCATAGTTTTGTGGCACCCCATACAAGTTTAAAGTTAATATCGTACAAATTGAAAACTAAAACACTTTACCGTTTTGAACCTTGCGCGGACTGTTTTATTATACCTATAAATTAAAATTTATTAGACTTAGAATATACCTTTAGCTTGAATAGGTGTATTGGCATATATGTATTTTAAACAATTACATATATCTACATGATAGTAGCTCTGATAGGCATGATTGCAAAACTAAAATTTTCTATAACTAACTGTAATATCTTCACCTTTATTTAGGCTGAAATAAGATAGGATAAGAATGGAGGTTAAGTATTAGTAGGATTATCTTTCTTGCAAGAGATAACAGATTGGGATAACAGAGAAATTTACGGAATTATAGCAAATAATATTTAAGCTCAAATAGACTTTCCCACATAACACATAACAAAAATATAGAGTTATACAACCTATAATGGGAAAATGCAGATAAGAAAAGATATTGTACGTGTTTTAGAAACCAAACCCCTTTAAGTTGTACGACTTAGAGGAAGTTAGTAACTAGCATACAATAAAAACAAATAGAACAATGTTAGAGAGCTTCTGTTTTTTACATTTTAATTTGAATTATGTTATAAGTTAAGAGCTTGTAAGCATTTGGTTTAAATTAATAGATATGGTTTTTATTGATTTAGAGTTTTCTAATGTCATTTTTGTTTTATAATCAGCAGGGTCAAGTCCAACAAAGCAGGTCGGGTAAAGCTAGTAATAGTAATAAATGACATTTACTTATCATATTTATTTTTATCTACGGTCTCTATTTGACGCATTCATGTCTGGACAAACGTCAAGCTCAGTATATAAAAATCCAGAATTTGACGTTTGCCTAGACATGGATTTATCCAATTGAGACGTATGAACATTTAGATATATAAGTCTATGTTTTGTTTTTCGAACAATTAAATAAACATTTTATACCTATGAAAACCAGCAATTGGTTGTCTGATTATCTTAATAAGCATCTTACAATATTTTTGTTGTTTTGATATTAGATGTAATATTAGGTGTGTTCATTTACATAAAATTATCAATAATTTTCGATAATTATTACTAGTAAGTGTTTAAGTACACAAAAAATTAGCAGCTAGAGAGCCAAAAAAGAGCGTAATATGTTTAGAAACAAAAATGTTTCTGATAATTTCTACTAGTAAAAATTTTACTATCAGAAATTATTCAAACAGTCTTTCTGTCATTATGCTTGGAAAAAAAATTTAAGCTTAACACTTTTATAAGTTTACAATAACAAAATACATTTGCTTGCAAGTGTTGACTGTAAAAGTGTTCATTTACTTTTAAATATTTTTGAGAGCAATTTTGAAAATATTTCTTTTTACTCTCTCGTTGCTAGTAATTACTGGAAAGTTATTGAACACAACTATTATCTAAGTAAGGTAACTTTTTCACTCTTAATGTAGATAATTCTAAATTGCTACGGTGGCAATGCTGGTGTGCGATTTTTAAGATAAATTACGCATACAACCACAATCTATTGTGTGTTCTATAAAATGCCCACCTGCTGGTATAACAAGCGTAATTGCACCCCACAAGCACTTGAACGAAATGCTAAAAAGAAACACAGTACAAAACAAGTAAGACCGCATATTCGGCTGTGCCGAATCTTATATACCCTTCGCATTGGTCTTTTAATATACCCAGCCATCTTTTCTAGCCGAGTTATTTTTTACTACAAATAATATAATAAAAATACCTTGTGTCAGTTTTAAAGTCCATAAAATGCGAAAGTTTGCTTAAAAAAACACAATTAGTTCAACAATAAATAAAAAATAATATAAAAGTCCATAGAAAACTTTACAATATTTTAACGTTCGTATGAAAAATAGAAATAGATGTAGCAGGTTTCAGCTCGAGAGTTATAAAAGTTTTCAACATTTCTCGTATCAAAAGGTTAAAGGTTAGCTGATATAGTTTCCGAGATATAGCGTATCGAAAGTTTCATAAAAATTTTTAATTCGTATGGGAGCTACCCCTTTTCCTGCCCCCACCCTAAAAATTTTTTTTTTTACAGCGTAGGTCTTGTTGTCCAATTACTTTTTGTAGAACATTGGATTTTATAGCTATTATAGTTGCCAAAATATAGCGTTTCTAAAAATTTCATAAAAGTTGTTAATTTGTATTGGAGCTATCCCTTTTCCTGCCCCCACCCAAAAAATTGTTTCTTCATCGCGTATGCCTTGTTGTCCAGTTACTTTTTGTTGAACATTTGATGTCGATGGATATAGTTGCCGAGATATAGTGCATCGAAAATTTCATAAAAATTGTTGATTTGTATGGGAGCTACCCTTTTTCCCGCCCCCACCCAAAAAAAGTTTTCTCTAAAGTGCAGGCCTTGTTAATTAATTACTTTTTGTAGAACATTTGAAGTCGATATCTGTTATAGTTTCTAAGATTTAGCGCGTGAAATATTAATCAAAATTTGTGCAAGTATCTGAAAAAAAATTTTCCCTTATTTAGGTCCCTATTTTCAGAGTATCCGTGCCAAGTTTTGTGGCGAGAATGACTATATTTACTGAGATATATAGGGATACATGCACGTATTTTGTCCTAAAAAAGATGGGTTCTTTTGAGTTTTCGCTTATATCTCGGTCAATAGTCAACCGATTTTGCTGATTTTAAATAGCGATTGTCTTCAGGATATTTCTAATAGTTTGACATAAACAAGTGGTCTTTATCACTTTATTTGACTCCGGAAACTTGATTTCAACAGACGGACAGCCGGACATGGTATATTAACTTCCATATCTATTAGGATCTTGAATATATATACTTTATGGGGTCGCAAATGAATAATGAAAAAATTACAAACGGAATGACAAACTGATATATACCCTTATTACTATGTGGAGGGTATAAAAAAGAGAAAAACAAAGAGTTTTAAATTAAGGGTGATATTTATAAAGGAATTTATCAAAGCGTATCGATACAAGGTGATTTTGAGAAAAAATCAAGAGAGCCATTTCTTATTCTTACTTTTTTTTATATGAAGTTTGACACTAAAAAAGAAAATCTTTTTTAATAGATGTATCAAACTTCATATAAAAAAAGAAAAAAAGTAAGAGAGTCAGAAATGTTTGTCGGAATTGCGGCCACCTCGTACATGATTCCATCATGCTTTGCACTATAAATAGGGGTTGACATTTCTTTTTTGATTTTCTATTATAAATTTCTTTACATTTTTCTTCCAAATTACCCATTTTCATCTTTTGTTAAAACAAAAATCCTTACAGTTTGTGAAAAATCTGACATCCGAATAAATTTTTAAGAAGTGTTTACATTTTTTATTTTTACATACTATGTAGGTAGTTACCAAAATATGCGTTTAACACATACAGATACATACTTAGGTATGTATGTGTAAATATATTAAGTATGTAATACTACTTTAAACTTTAGCAAACCCCAGACAATATACATATGTATGTATGTATGTATGCACTTATAGACAATTTATTTTTTTAGTAATTTTTAATCTTTTTCATTATCTTTGTATGTATAATATATACATCGAAATAATTTAAAATCTTTTTATGTATTCTATTTATTTTTAAATTACGGCAAATGTATATACAATTTTTTTGTTTATTTTATTTTTCTTAATGTGTACCGTTTTCATGCCGTGTTGTTCGTGACAATTCGTAACTTGTAACTGAAATAATGCCTTCATAACATATCCTTGTTATACATATTTAACTTCAGGGATGGAAACGTCAATATTATCGGCTAGGAGTTTATTTTAATTTATTGTGAATTATTTTTATGTACGTTTATTTTACTGTCTCTTTGAGTAGAGGTTTTGAAAATTTAAAAGAAGTAAGTTAGTATGTAAATAGGTATTTTTTTTATTAAGCCTTTTTAAATTTCGAAAACAAATTTGTTTGCCTTACATACGCTGGTTTAAGAAACTTTTTAAAAGTAAAATGTATTTATATTAAATATTAAATTACAAGACTTGCTAGGTCTTTTCATTAGCTAACAGAGTAAATGTCTGTTAATAGCAAAATTAAAATTAAATAACACCTTAAAAATGCGTAACAATTTTTCTGTTTATTACATTGATAAAAATTTTATAAATTATAAATTATAAATTTTATAAAAATCAAAAAACAAAAAAAGTATTTTTTTACATATGTCTACATAAATACATGTGTAGTTATAACAAGTAAGAGTACTATACATATATACCCTTCACAACGTGTAGGGATTTTAACCTCAATTTTCAAATTTTGTATGGGAACTCTTAAGGAGGTTGAGATAGGGGGTAAGTAGGTTTTAGAAAAATGTTTGCAAGGAAAAAAGAGTTGGGGTCAGTCCTACATTTGACCTATCCATGGGCACCCTGGAAGCTATAGGGGAGATTTATTACAATTTCCCAAAACTTTGTATGGGAGCCCCCTTAGGCAATGGAGATAGGGAGTAAGTATGTATTAGAAATATGTTTGAGGGGGAAACTAATGGTGTTCGGCCGTACACTTTATATCTCTAAGGCCGTCTCAGGGGAAGTTATGGGCGTTCTTACATCTTTTTGTGTGGCAGCGCCCTTAGGTGATGGAGATAGAGGGTAAGTATGTTTTAGGAATATGTTTGGGTGGGCAAACTATTGCGGGTATGTGATACATTTTATTCCTCTAAGGGCGACTCCGGGGAAACTGAAGGGGCGTTTGCTCTAATTTTTTTAAAATTTTGTATGACATCCCTGTTCCACAAAAACGTGTTGGAGGGAAATCTAACATTTGACCTATGTAGAAACAATCTGGAAGATGTGGAAGCTTTTTAAAAAATAAAACTTTGTATTGCAACCCTGTTACGGGGTGGAGATAGGGTGTAAACATTTTCGTGAGGAAAAATTAATGGGAGTCGGTCTAACATTGCACCCGTGTAAGGGCAACTCCGGCGCAGTTGTAGAGGTTCTTATGTACAAATTTTAGAGAAAAAACTTTCCTTTCTATAAGGGCAAAGCAAATATGTACTTTATGGGGTCGCAAATGGATATTAAAGAAATTACAAACTTATATATACCCTTATCACATAGTTGCCAGATAATTTTGGCCCAATATCGGCAAATCTTTGAAAAAAAATCGTCAAAATCGTCAAAATAAGTTTTAGAAATCGCCAAAGAATCGTCAACAGCAAAACTTATGTTTTTTATTATTTTTTTAATTAAAAATATTAAAAAACACAGGAAAACAAAGTGCTTACTGGTTGTTTCACCAAAAGAGGTAACAAAAAAGACACAATTTTTATTAAGAGAAATACAAACTGAAAATGAAAAAACGCAAATATTTTAGAAATTTTTTTAAGATTTCCAATTTTAGTTCTAAAAAATAATTTTTATGTTAAAAAACAATTTAATTTGAAACAAAAAAATATTTTTAACCGAAATCATTTTTCAGGGATCCTATTTCTAATCCTTGTTATAATATACAGTATTCTAACCAAAACATTTTTAATATTTTTAAATAAACACGCAATGGCTAATATTGAATGGCTAAAAATGCGGAACAACCTTATTTTTGTTTTTTTTTTCTTTTAAGTCGAACACATTAGATATACATACATATGTATATAGTGTACATAATTACAAATAGTATATTTGAGGTGTGTTGTACTGTAGATTACACTAGGTCACAAATAACAAACTTTTGTCTGTTATTTGTTTCTAGCATACTTTTTCTCATGGATTTGGACCTACTGAACACGAAAATGAATTTTAAAAATTTTTCTGTCGATTGGTTTGCGAGATACAAATTTTTTAATTTTTTTTTTTTAATTTTTGGAGGTACACTTACTATTTTGAGCATATCTTTAGTCTTCTTTGACCTATTTTATCCTACTACTACTCAAATTAAAGACAATTGAGCCGTCTACAACTTATTCTCAGAAAATTTTCAAATCGGGTTAGTAGTTTTGATGTTGGCGGCTTAAAAAGGTTAAAAAACTGGGTTTTTTTAGTAAAAATGTGGCTGAAAAATTCATATAAAAATTCATATAAAATATAAAACGCGATGTTAACAGCGATTTTAATTTTTTTACGTATAGCTGACACTTTCCCAAAGAAAATAAGCCCTTACTTAACAAAATCTGATGACAAATGGCCGACTTATTATTTTTTTGGTAAACGACCGAAATTCCGCTATTTTACGATTTTTTGATTTTCATTATTTGCACAGCTTACCTACCCAACGCAAACGAATAAATACATTTGAACTTAATTTAAAATAAACAAATTAGTCTTCGTATATTATTTTTTAATTTATTTGAGTAAAAACAAAGATATAAGTGTACATTTTATGCCATGTGGAAAAACTGCTGACTTCTTCTTTGTTTTTTGTATTCGCTGCAATCGGTCTCACGTATTAGGGTCCAAATATAGTCACCCATCATAGCCGTGTCATAGATGCCCTGATAGCGTCGTTCCATAGCCTTCAATTCCTGATGAAAGCGCTCGCCGTGTTCGTCGCTCACGTCTCCTAAATTCTCAGGGAAAAAATCCAAATGAGAATGCAGAAAGTGTATTTTAAGTGACATGTGCACTCCCATGGCTTCATAGTTCTTTACCAGATCCTCAACTATGTCCTTATAATTCGGGCTTTTGTTGTTTCCTAAAAAGTTTTCCACAACAAGCCTGAAGGAATTCCATGATGCGGCTTCGATGGGTGATAACAGCTTTGGGAATTTTTCATCTTTCAAAATTTTTTTTATCTCGGGTCCTGCGAAGACTCCTTCTTTAATTTTTGCCAGCGAAAGGTAAGGGAAAATTGACCGTAAATAGGCAAAAGCTTCACCTTCTTTGTCTAATTTTTTGGCAAAATTTTTAATCAAACCCAATTTTATGTGCAGCGGCGGAAGTATTATATTTTCACGGTTCTCTATTAGTGGTTTGCGCTGAACATTCGCTTCTCCAACTACAGGTTTCGTTCGTACCGGCCATTTTTTTTTTATATAATGCTGATCATCAGCGCGGCTATTCCAAAGGCACAGAAAACAGCAATGTCGCGTATAGCCTCCTTGGAGTCCACACAGAATGGCCACAACTTTAAGGTCGGCGCATATTTTCCAATTGTATTTCCTATACTCTATGCATTTCAGCAAAATGTCCATAGTTTCATAGTTCTCCTTTGAATGAACCGCATGAGCAATAGGAACAGATGGCTTTTCATTCCCATTATGTAAGAGAACTGCCTTCAAGCTCTCTTTGTTGCTGTCAATAAACAACCTCCATTCGTTGGGGTTGTGAATTTGGTGAAGCTCTTGGAACAAGCCTGAAATGTCGCTGCAAAAACATATTTGGTCTTTCTTTGTATAAAATTTTGCATACTCCTTGTGACGGTTTCTGTACGCTGTTACTTTCACTTCTGAAGCCACAAATCCACACTGTATCATCCGAGACGCAAAAAGTTCGGCTTTCTCCTTAGTGAGACCAAAATCGCGCACCCAATCGTTTAGTTCGGCCTGTGACAGTAATTTTCGCTTTGCACCCGGCTCAAATTCGCTTGCATTTGACTCGGACTCTTCTTCTGACGATTCTGCTTTTTGAAGAGATGCACCAGGGCACACTGGATATGGCACATCATGCGAATGTGGTACTGGAAGCGCAAACGATCCCACTTGAGCGTAGTTCCATTTAAAAAATCTTCCTACCCCACTGTTTGTGGTGAGGCAAAAATAACAGTCTGTGGAATGGCATAGCGGCTTTTTCCACATCATTGGTGTATCGAATTTCATATGGCGGCTAAAATTAAAATAAATTACTATATTCGCTATGTATAATGTGTTTAAATAAAAATTCTTACCTTCCGCCAGCTGCCCAGTTGGTTAAGATTATATAGCAAAGATCACACAGCGACTTAGGTGTCCATGGTTCTGTGATATTTGGTGAAATACCAAAATAATTCAAATAGTGCAATTGTACTGCTGGAGTAAACTTGTGTGCGTGATTTTTTTTTATAAACTGGCCACAAACATTGCAGAAATTGTCTGGATCGTTCAAACACTCGAACACACGTAGTCTTTTACTCATTGTCTTCCTTGCGTTTTCTAAATATTAACTTCTTTACACTTTCACAGACAGTTTTGAAATGCAATTGATAACCGTGTCTCCTTATGTTTAAATATGTATGAGCATGTAGTGCTGTAAATAAATTAAAAAATAATATACGAAGACTAATTTGTTTATTTTAAATTAAGTTCAAATGTATTTATTCGTTTGCGTTGGGTAGGTAAGCTGTGCAAATAATGAAAATCAAAAAATCGTAAAATAGCGGAATTTCGGTCGTTTACCAAAAAAATAATAAGTCGGCCATTTGTCATCAGATTTTGTTAAGTAAGGGCTTATTTTCTTTGGAAAAGTGTCAGCTATACGTAAAAAAATTAAAATCGCTGTTAACATCGCGTTTTATATTTTATATGAATTTTTATATGAATTTTTCAGCCACATTTTTACTAAAAAAACCCAGTTTTTTAACCTTTTTAAGCCGCCAACATCAAAACTACTAACCCGATTTGAAAATTTTCTGAGAATAAGTTGTAGACGGCTCAATTGTCTTTAATTTGAGTAGTAGTAGGATAAAATAGGTCAAAGAAGACTAAAGATATGCTCAAAATAGTAAGTGTACCTCCAAAAATTAAAAAAAAAAAATTAAAAAATTTGTATCTCGCAAACCAATCGACAGAAAAATTTTTAAAATTCATTTTCGTGTTCAGTAGGTCCAAATCCATGAGAAAAAGTATGCTAGAAACAAATAACAAAATGGCTGTTGCCTAGTGTTATTAAGGCTGAAGGGTCTTTAAAACCCTTTTATTTGGTACCAATGTTTCAAAATTTAAATAGCAACTTGTAATTAAAGTAGCGAAATATTGACAGAAAATTTACAAACAATTTCTCTGGAAACACTTATTTATGAATATTATATGAAATTTTAAAGTCATACTTATGTAAAATAAAATTTTTAGATTCTGGAAAAAATCGGAAACCTTTATAAAAAAAATCGTCCAATCGCCAAATACCACTTTTTGTGGCCAAAAATCGTCAAATCTGGCATCTATGCCTTATCACCAGAGCAACAAAACCAGCAAAATCATATTTTTTCTGTGCGTGGCTTTAACCTTTAATGTTGTTAGTTATCCGTTTCATAACTTTTGCAAAATTTTGGCATCGGCTTGTTAGGGCATATTTTTCCATACAAGAGCATATTTTTTTAACCCCCGTTTCAAGGGCATTTTTTTAATTTTTTATATCAAATTAAAAAGAAGCTTAAAAAAGAATCTTTTGAGTGTTTATTGTTACACATTTTTTGTTTTTATTTTTTTTATTTATTTTATTTTTTTTCGAAGCGAACCTCATTCTGGTTTGCTTTGATCTTTAAAAAAATCAATAACCAACTAGTTTTGAAACCGTATCATTAACCATTATCTTGTTTCCATTTTTTATTTTGTACCGAAATTCTGTATCAATGTTAATTTGTTTTTATGGTAAACACAACTTAATCTTAAATGCTTCGTTTTTGGATTCTTTGGTCTAAGTTCCTATCATTCTTAAATTTATTAAAGCATATTTCCATCTTTTTACTGCATATTTTATGCGCATAGCCCACTTTTTAAGAGCATATTTTGGGTTGACCTGGTTATCATAAATGTGCAGGGTATAATAATACAAAAAGCGATTGACCTCAAGCTCCTAATCTAGTATTGCCAGGCTAAGAGTCTACCACTAGATCACAGAGGCATTAAATTTTTTACGTTTAAATTCTTATTTATGTAAACGCTTACATTCGTAAATACAAATTTTGTAAAGTATAAAAATTGGACAAAGAAGAAATTAAATTTTTGAACAAACGTTTGTTAAACCAACTTTGAGCATAATTTTTTCTGTGCATTCACAATATTTTTGTTTTATTTTTTTTTTTATTTTTTGATAATTTGGTTTGCTTGTATTATCAATAATTTTAGCTATTTGGGCTTGTTGTAAATAAAACAATTACATTAAATTTTCTCTCAACGTTTCGTCAATTTCTTGTTGGCTTACTCAAGGAATATTTAATTATACATATTAACAAAATATTTAACAATTAAAAACAATAAAAACTATAAAAAAAACAAGAATTACTAACAATAATGATGAAAAATATTACTTATTTCATAATTTTTGATTGCGAGTTATTTTATTAGGAAATAACGCTACAGCCTTTGTCCGGGACAAATTGGGAGTTATTTTTTTTACCGTTGAATTAATTTTGAAAGTTATTAAGTTAGTAAGTAGGATTTATTTTATTGGGAGTTATTTTATGGTATCACTAGCTGACCCGGTGAACTTCGTATCACCTACCAATTATTGAATATATGGATTTTTTAAAAAGAGTTCAAAGTTTATGTAGTCAAATAGTTCATTGAAATATATTTATATAGAAAACAATTATTAAAAAGATTACAAAAATAAGGCGTTTCAGGTAAAAGCTGTTAAGGAAGCTATGTATTTTCGTGCATGGGTTATGTTTAGGTTAATTCCCTTCAGTGCAGTACCTTGTGATAAACTAAACTTTTCGTTTTGTTATTAGGCGCAAGTACAAATAAAGCAGATGGTTTGCCCAGACGTGAACATGCAACGTATATTTGGCCATGTGAAAAACATGTATTTTCTAAATAAAGACTACAAATACTCAAGGATTGTCCTTGTGATTTGTTAATAGTCATTGCGAATGCAAGACGAATAGGAAATTTAATTCGCTTGAACTCAAAAGGCATATCGGTTGGTATCATCGGAATTATCGGTATGAGAACTTCTTCCCCTTTGAATTTTCCTCTAAGTATAATTGCGTGAATAACATGAAATATAAGTTTTGTTATTACCAAACGCGTTCCATTGCAAAGTTTTGGTTGGTTTAAATTTCAAAGCACGATATCTACCGAGCCAACCTTCAGTTGTAAGTTGTGCGGGGGTAAGCCAGGCACATCCAAGGAGTTAAGAACTTCAGTTGGATAGTTTGTGGCTTCATCTTTGTTTGTTACACAATCAAAAGATTTAAAAGAATGCAGAGTACCAACGATTTGATTCTGAACTATATAGTTTAAATCATCAACATCTATATTTTTAGCTGCTAAAATTGCCCGTTCACTCAACCAGTCATAATTGTTCCCGTTAGCAATTATGTTGGGGAATACTTTCTGGATGAGCTGTTATTTTGATGATACAAAATTACAAAAATTTTGAGGAAACGAAATCAAGCCGTTTAATTCGTCGACAGGAATACGGCCATTACCGATAGTCAACAATTGGTTGGAGAAAGAAATCTTGAGGTGATAAATCGTTGAGCAATGTAACTTTCATGTTTTCTGTCATCTGCAGTATCTTTGGAAAACGCCATAGACTTGACGATTTAACGCAAGCATTTTTTTGGATCAGCCACCGTCGATCTTAGAATGACTGGCAGACAGTAAAATCATTGCACCTCCAAAACATCTTGAGTCACTGCGCAGATATTTTAATGTTCTTTTAAGAGCTTCTATTGCGCGTTTGTGTGCCATTGTGCATTCGTCCCAGATAATGATTTTACACGCTACTAAAACTTTGGACATGACAAAGTTTTTCGCAATGTTACATATTGGTTGCTCTATATTTTGAAGGTTTAATGGCAATTGTAACGCTGAGTGAGCTGTGCGGCATCCTTCTTACAATGTAGCCGCTATTCCAGATGAAGCTACCGCTACAGCAAAGTTGAATCTCGCAAGAACAGTGGCTAAAATCAATGACATGACGAATATCTTCCCAGTTCCACCGGGGACCTCTATTGCCTTCAATAATATATCATAGACTTCCTTCTGTTGGAGGTTTAAGAGGGAAACATTAATTTGAACTAATTGGTTCAACTCATGTCGATCGTATTCACGTTCACGCTTCAATTGTCGATTTAGTAGCTAATTCAATTCATGTTCTGGTGCTGGCAGTCCTAACCTGACTAACAAACTGCCGCAAATAAGGTAACACATGTCTTCAATTAAGAGCAAGGCCCGGTTATGCATCTTCGCATTGACTTCAAGATTTGGATTTCTCGAGCAGACACGATATTGATGTAAAATGTCTTTTGACATATTGTCCTTGTATATGATCCACAGGTCACTTGGATTTGATGGGAAGCATGTCAAAATGATAATATCAAGTAATGTTCGTATCTGGCTTGAATATGCAGATATAATTGCCTCAGCGCTTGTCGTATCCCAATGAGTATCGTTTTCAAACAAATTGAGTTCTTGACACGCAGCACGAAATGTTGGGCAGACTATACCATAAACAGTACGAAATGCTGCAAATGATGTTGGACCACGAACATTCACCAGCAACAACCGCAATAAAAACATTCATCATTCTTCAGATGAGCTGTATAAATGCAACCAAGAGCATCACTTGAACGCACATCCGGATGCCCAGGAACCATAGTGCCTTTCTTTTGACGTTAAAATTTTTTTGAAGAAGCGTTCCAAGTGTAATACCGTGGCAAAGAAACTTGTCAATGTTGTCGCTGGAGGTATTTCAGCACGTTGAACAATATTTGCCGCAGTAAAATATACTCGTGGGCCATTCTCCAGATGCACCGATAAATGTGCAACAGTGGGATGAATAGGAAATGAGAAATACGCCGAACCGCCTCATTGCAGTTCACATATTGCCCAACTTGATAACGCGTAATTTCATCGTTGCCATTGGATGCTAAAAACAGCTGCCTTTCGTGACATATTTGCAGATGCACTTGATCGACTTCACTGAATTAGAATATTAAACATTGCAATGTGTCTTAAAAGATTTGGAAAGAAGTGGCGAATATGGCACAGTCCAACTGTTGTCAATCACAAAATCGTTTCCTTTTACTTTCTTTGTAATAGTTTGACCGTTGTCATTGGGCGATCAACGCCGATACAGTGGATAACCGTAATTGCCAGTGATAGTTTCCGCCGTCATTTTTCGTAGATAATGTTTGGATCACTTGCCGTCGACCATGCAAGGAGATTGAGGGTGATGGTGACACACGGTCCATGAATAATATTTGTAATTACAACATCATGTAGTTCTTGATCTGTTTCGGGATCAGGAATCTCGGAACTTATAATATAATTCATCTGGTCTGGTAGAACTTTTTCGACTAACCAAATAAGAATGTGTGCATGTGGCAAGCATCGTTTTTGCTATTGTATTAAATACATCCAGCATCGAGTATCTCCGAACACGTATTGCTTAACAATATATATATAATCAGCAAACGAATTTTTTGCCCAAACACACACAATTCACAAAATATTATCCTTGTTTCTTTGATAACTACTGAAAATTACTGATAAAGCGTGAATAGAAAAGCTGTAGCCTATCGCATCTTTCATGATGGGAGGCTATTACTAAGAAAACCTTCACAAACTGTTCAGTTTATAAATAAATAAATATTTTTTTTTGCTTACCAAAACAATATATAGTAAAAAATTGCGTTAATGACTCGCTAACTGACAGACAGATTCATCATTGCATATCCTAAATGCTTAGGGAAAGATTTGAAATATGTATTGGTTAATTTTGTAGATTGTAAAATAAAATAAGATAGAATTATAACTTAATTTACGCTCGACAGGTTTCAAAGTTATGAATGCATTTTTCGTACTTTTTTGAAATATTAGACCATTAAAGGCGAGACAGGGTAAAAAATATTTTATAGCTGCTTATATTCATTTTGTACATTCGGAACCGAAAAAGATAAAGAGGGCTCAAGTTATATTTTGAAATTGCGTTCGACAGGTCTCGAAAAAATATGAATATAAAATTTTGATAACTTGGTCCTAAGGGGTAAAAAGGGATTAACATTTTATTGGCAATTTTTAGGTTATTTCTGTTACTTTAAAACTAATAATTTAAATTGCGTTCCACTGCTTGTAGAAAAATACGAACACGTTTTCTGAAGTTTTTACAGTAATTGAGACTTATATAAGAAAGTATTTTTGTTGTATGGGAAATGCCATGCCCATTATTCCCTTTTCTCCTAAGTATACTCACCTCAATTATGTATGAGCATAATTAGCATATTAGCACTATAAACATCCTTACAAAGTTTGGAGACTTCAGCTATTACAGTGATTGAGATATATACAAAAAACTATTTTCGTTGTATGGGAGGTGGCACGCCAATTTATTTCTTCCCGCCCATACAAAGCTCAATTATGTATATTAGCACTATAAACATCCGTACGAAGTTTAAGACTGCAGCTGTTACAGTTATTGAGACATACACAAAAAACTATTTTCGTTGTATGGGAGGTGTCACGCCCATTTATTTCTTCCCGCCCATACAAAGCTCAGTTATGCATATAAGCATCATAAACATCCGTACGAAGTTTGGAGACTTCAGCTATTACAACTATTGAGATATATACTAAAAAAACTATATTCGTTGTATGGGAGGTGCCACGCCCATTTATTTCTTCCGACCCAAACAGAGCACAGTTATGCATATTGGCACTATAAACATCCGTACGAAGTTTGAAGACTTCAGCTATTACAGTTATTAAGATATGTATAAAAAACTATTTTCATTGTATGGGAGGTGCCACGCCTATTTATTTTTTCCCGCCCATACAAAGCTTAATTATGCATATTAGCACTATAAACCTCCGTACGAAGTTTGGAGACTTCAGCTATTACAGTTGTTGAGTTATATACAAAAAACTATTTTCATTGTATGGGAGGTGCCACGCCTATTTATTTTTTTTCCGCCCATACAAAGCTCAAGTATGCATATTAGCACCATAAACATCCGTACGAAGTTTGGAGACTTCAGCTATTACAGTTATTGAGATATATACAAAAAACTATTTTCGCCTATATGAAGCTCAATTATGCATATTAGCACTGTAAACATCTTTACGAAGTTTGGAGACTTCAGCTATTACAGTTATTAAGATATATACAAAAAACTATTTTCGTTGTATGGGAGGTGCCACGCCTATTTATTTCTTCCCGCCCAAACCAAACTCAATTATGCATATTAGCACTATAAACATCCGTACGAAGTTTAGAGACTTCAGCTATTACAGTTATTAAGATATATACAAAAAACTTCTTTCGTTGTATGGAAGGTGCCACGCCCATTTATTTCTTCCGACCCAAACAGAGCACAATTATGCATATTGGCACTATAAACATCCGTACGAAGTTTGGAGACTTCAGCTATTACAGTTATTAAGATATATACAAAAAACTATTTTCGTTGTATGGGAGGTGCCACGCCTATTTATTTCTTCCCGCCCATATAAAGCTAAATTATGCATATTAGCACTATAAACATCCGTACGAAGTTTGGAGACTTCAGCTATTACAGTTATTGAGATATATTCAAAAAACTATTTTCGTTGTATGGGAGGTGCCACGCCTACTTATTTCTTCCCGCCCAAACCAAACTCAATTATGCATATTAGCACTATAAACATCCGTACGAAGTTTAGAGACTTCAGCTATTACAGTTATTGAGATATATACAAAAAACTATTTTCGTTGTATGGGAGGTGCCACGCCTATTTATTTCTTCCCGCCCATATAAAGCTTAATTATGCATATTAGCACTATAAACATTCGTACGAAGTTTGGAGACTGCAGCTATTACAGTTATTGATATATATACAAAAAATAATTTTCGTTGTATGGGAGGTGCCACGCCTATTTATTTTTTCCCGCCCATACAAAGCTCAATTATGCATATTAGCACTATAAACATCCGTACGAAGCTTAGAGACTTCAGCTGTTACAGTTATTGAGATATATACAAAAAACTATTTTCGTTGTATGGGAAGTGCCACGCCTATTTATTTTTTCCCGCCCATACAAAGCTTAATTATGCATATTAGCACTATAAACATTCGTACGAAGTTTGGAGACTTCAGCTAATACAGTTATTGAGATATATACAAAAAACTATTTTCGTTGTATGGGAGGTGCCACGCCTATTTATTTCTTCCCGCCCATATAAAGCTTAATTATGCATATTAGCACTATAAACATTCGTACGAAGTTTGGAGACTGCAGCTATTACAGTTATTGATATATATACAAAAAATAATTTTCGTTGTATGGGAGGTGCCACGCCTATTTATTTTTTCCCGCCCATACAAAGCTCAATTATGCATATTAGCACTATAAACATCCGTACGAAGTTTGGAGACTTCAGCTAATACAGTTATTGAGATATATACAAAAAACTATTTTCGTTGTATGGGAGGTGCCACGCCCATTAATTTTTTTCCGCCCATAAACAACTCAATTATGCACATCAGTAAATAACTTATCTATACCAAATTTGGAGACTTCAGCTATAATAGGTATTGAGGTATGTGAAAAAAACTGTTCAATTTGTATGGGAGGTGCCACGCCCAGTCGGAATTTCAAAAAATAAATAAGCCTAAAACGCATTCCCAGATATCGGGTATGTCTTTTTTTCAAGTTTCATTAAAATCGGTCCAGCCGTTCTTGAGTTATAAGCGGTGTCACTAACAAAAAAAAAATTGTTCTTTTATATATAAGATTAATTAACATACACATTTTATGATGAAAGCTGTAAAGATAACTGGTTTAAGTTTAACATAGAACTTTGATTTTTTAAACAAATAAAAATGAAAGCTCTGGTTTTTGGAAGGTAAGACAAATATTTGGGACACTTGACCCCATTCTTTCTTTAGCCTATCCGTCCTACCACTCCATTAATAATATAACAACATATCTTAAAAAGACTAACCTTTTTAATTCAATCTAGTTATG